>CM060966.1:136773222-136848222 GCA_030765045.1 Tenodera sinensis | reverse complement strand
AGATGAAGTGTAAAAGAAGATGAAAAGTGACGTAAAATGGAGGAACAGGAAATTCGGGGAATGTAAGGAACCCAACCAGCATTCGCATGGCGACCCGAGTACGTATCTGGGTTAGGGTGAGTTATCCGAATAAGCTTTTCTCTCTGAGGTTTTCCTTTATTCCTGAGGAGATGGATGCCGGGTAACTTACAGCTCTATGGACCTCGGACTCACTTGAGCACCATTTCGTCCAATTCATGCATCGCCCTATTGACATCACGTTGGAGAACGTTAATCTAAAAACCAGCATTCTCCTGGCTACCCAGGAAAACCTCCAGAAAGCTATGGGTCAGGAAGGCCGGCCACTGGGATCGAATCCGCGACCTCCCGAATGCGAGCTGCAGATGAAACCGCCTGAGCCATACCGTTCGGTGGGACAGTTCTTATAATAATCTGACATGAAGTTAGGTTAAGCATTCCCCTGCGGTCTGATTTATGAATTACTTCTGAAAAATACATTGTATAGGAGGGCATGTAAATAAATGTGATGAATGTGTTTTATTGTATTTCAGGACTACCACCCTTTGCTTTAGAGTGAACTATAACAAACATGTTGAAATATCAAAGGTAGGTTTGGAAGTGGTTCATATAAATGAGAAACAAACAAAGTCAGTATGGAACACACATTGTTACAAATTCAATGCCCTTGCTGAAACAGACTTGTTGCCGTAGGGGAGGTGGGTTCTGCCCCCAAGGCTTGCGGTGCCCCTACCTACCTGACTGGATGGCATGAGCCAGATTCGCCGTACGTAACGTATATTTAAAACAGTGCAGCATTTAAGAATGAAATATGCAATCCATCCATCCAAGCCTTCCGCTATACATATTTATAGGGAAATAATACCACGTTTGGAACACGCTGATACTGAAGCGTACAAGGACGACAGAAGGGGAAAATGATTAAAAATTCTTCTAACTACATCCGAATAGAATAATTAGAGCAGAATTTTTATTCCACCCCTTGTGCTACTCTTCCGGCTAGTGATAAGCCTCGTAGGATTGTAACAGTGTTGAGGTAAGTGTACCTGTAGTGGTCAGTGAGAGACCAGTCCACCACAGGAAAGTTCAAATAACTTCACCCCAATACATGAGGACACATGGAGAGCTTTCTTAAAACCTACGTGCCTTCAAACTAAAAATATGCACAGCATTTTCAAAATGTATTAATATTATGGCCGTAAACATTAGTGACAACTGATTTAGGAGAAATTAAAGGTTCTATACACCAGTAGGTATTAAATATTTTACATTCATTTTCTCAAAATCGATTTAAGGTATCAACAATGCAGATGAATTTCCTTCTACATTCACTGATCTAGTTTTATACAGCACTTTTGATTATTTAGGAATATGTGGTTATCCTTTTAATTATACAATTATGCTAGAATGAAGTTTTAGAAAGTAATGGCCATGCTTGCTTCCCTTTATGGATCTAAAACATGGATATTAACGAAAGCTCATAAACAGAAGATACAGGCTGCTGAAATGTCTAAGAGCAGTAAAAGGATGCACCCTTTTTAGATAAAACCTCCAGCGATAAAATAAGAGAAGAATTAGAAATATTTCTTTGAAAAAATATATAAATTAGATAAATAAATGGAAACAGCATGTTGAAAGAATGTCACCAGAGAGCATCTCAAGGAAGAAGACATCCTGGAAGACCAAGGAAACGGTGGTTAAATACATTTTGGAGCTGAAACAAGCATTAATCCTTGAAGTTCAAAAGAAGAAGATACAATTATTGTTTGATAAAATATACCAACAGTCTTTTATACAATAACTGCCTATTTTATTAGCACCGAAGAAGATTCACAACATCAGAGTTTGCTTTTATCACACTAAAAGTTAACTTCGTTATCATCACTAATTACTGAGGATACCAGTCATTTATACAAGAAAATGTTCAAATCATATACAGAGGAAAGAACCTCACATATATTTACATGCGCTTGAGCACGCACAAGGTGCCATTTTTACCGTAATACCAATTTTCAGAACAAAATTATTCTGAACTGCGAGCTGAAACTTGAAGCTCAACGCGAGTGTGCAGCAAATACGACATGAACTGGTGCAAAATCCATAGTACAAAAGATTGATGCAATTCCAATTAACAAGACTGCACAAAAACTTAAACGTTATATTTGGGCAATTTTCACCCTTTAGTCTCTCCCCTTAAAAGAGAACATCTCCACAATGTCTACAGATTTTAGTTTGTTTCCATACCTGTTCTACAAATTATTCATACCAAAGTATAAACTATACAACGTATACATGTATATAAAGTAATCATTCTTTTCCTGTATCCATACAAAAACAAAAATCAATTTGTGATACAAACATTTAAATATTCCCTCTTTTCCTTTATAGAAAGTCTGTATTGCCGCACTTGAAGCCATTTCTAGTGGACATGTATTGTTATTAACTAGTGGACATGTATTGTTATTAATGTAACGTGGATAAAAGAGGCTTTCCGTACGAACAATGCTGCTACTTTTTATTTTTAGTTTCTTACCTTGAAAACGAAAAGCATTGTCGAGATAAAAGGAAGTGTTTGACTATATCCTTGTTAGAAGGAAGAAAATTAAAGTAAATATTAATCGTAAGTGGAGATTATCTTTGACATGGATTTAAAAATGCTCAAAAATTATTTTTTGCTTTTATATCTAGAATTGAGGTGCTTTGGAATAATGCAATTTCCCACAAAAACCACGGACCTCAAATTATATTCAGTTGATTTTATCCCTTCAAGGGAATAAATATTTATTTTTTCCTCATAAGCGTGTTTTTTATTATAATTTTAAATTTATAAATTTTTCGTGTATGGGGTCCCGATGTATTGCTAATAGGTAAACAAGTTTTGAATTACTAACGCACAATGCTCTTTTTCTCTACGTTGATTCAGAAATAAGTTTCTTGTAATAACAGTATACATAAGCCAGCTAAATGACATATAAGATACAGATATTCACTCCTACCTCCGTGCATACTATTATGGCTGACACAAAATTTAGTAGTGGGTGGCTCAACACGACATCCAATCAGAGACTTGCCACGCCTTGCGGTGTTGTATAGTTAAACACGGTGTAAATTCGTGATATAAATATCATTTGTACCCATAACATTTATTTGCGCAACAGGAAACATAATAGTAATGGTCAGGTATCAACCGGCATTAAATTTTGTATCTGCCATAGTTGTCTTATCCTAATACCATGTTATAAGCCAAGTGGTAGAGGTAAGAAACATTGGCTCTTGTAAGGATATGTACATTGTTAGTTGCATTACCCTAATACTACGTCATAAGCCAAGTGTTAGAGGTAAGAGACAAATTCAGACTCTTGTAAGGATATACGCACACTATTAGTTGCGTTACCCTAATACTACGTCATAAGCCAAGTGGTAGAGGTAAGAGACAAATTCAGACTGTTGTAAGGATATACGCACACTATTAGTTGCGTTACCCTAATACTACGTCATAAGCCAAGTGGTAGAGGTAAGGTACAGTTCGCTGCCGTCCTGTGCTGCCGACGGGCTTCCTTCCTGGCGCTACCGAGTTCCGTTCCGCCTGGATAATATGCCACCCGCTTCCTTCGCTAAAGCTTCCTTTCGTGTGGAACCTCACGCCAAGTTAGGGCGCTGGGAGGGGAGACAGGTAGCTTTGTCTCTGTTCCCCACACAGCAACATCTTAGCCAGAGCAACCCAGGAATTAATCATCCACTTCATTGTTTATCCGCAAATTCATCCAAATGTTCATTTCTTAGGGCACAGAAAACTAAATTGTTTTGATTAGGACAGCATGGTCTTTTAATCCCTTTTTTCATATTTAATCTTTTTAAAGTGCTTATGACTCGAAATGTGTTCATAAATTCGATATATTCAACTTATTTTTTCCATAAATAATTTCTATGGCATATAGATTAAGCTTTGTAACGCTAAATGTATTCTAGTGGGGATTTCAAATAAGATATTCTAAATTTAAATATTTACAAACATAAAGACTTTCTGATAACGGTAAGTTACTATGATCCCGTGTAAAATCCTCGTTTGAATACATTTCCACACAATATTGCTAAATATTTGCTAAGAATTGATTCATTAGGTAAGATCCAATAGTTTTTAAACAAAACGTTTGCCTCCTGACAGATAAAACATCAGAAATTCGGGCATTTTGCGATGTTCACTGAAAGTATAGTATATATGAAGTCGATATTGCCTTTTCTTAATCAGCAGCCATTTGCACATACACTAATATTTACAACAGAAACGAAACTCAAAATGAGCGACTAACATAATCTTGAGGATATACCGAAGTACTTTCATCAATTTATTAGAACTTTGAGGCAGTATTTCTCAGTAAGCCCTCTACAACAATTTATTTCTTTATAAGTCCTCTGTATCTAGAATATATAATATGGGAAACATAGGCAGCCTCCTGTAATAATTTGTTATATGGCTGGCCTATGTTGACTGTTTTTTCCTTGCAATAAATGAATGGCGAAAAGAAGTGTTTGAAATTTACTTTTGTCTTTAAATACGAATAACTATGTAAATAAAGTTATTTATCGACGAATTAAGTGCCATTCGTGAAGTTTGAATTGCACTATGAACGTTCTGCATAGTATTTGAACATTAATCGGAAGGATTGATCAGATGTAAATTGATGTGTATAATAGCGACGAATCCGCCAACATAAAATAGTTCGATTCATATCTTAACTTTTTGTGGTTATTCTTGGGCAGAGATGTCTTAGAAGCCCGTTATTGTAACAGTTCAATTTATGTGCTCGTTCAGACTCACTTATAACTAGTTAAACGCATAACGCAGAGGGTTTATAACGCTAAGCGCCAGCGCTGCACTTTGCCTTTGTATCCCTTGCTATATAGAGCAAGTCTTGGGAAAACGAGAGAATCATCGCTGAGAATCCTCCGCCAATGTGGAGAAACGTAAACTTGGAAAGTGAATAAAAGACAATTTTTTGTGTTACAGGCTTTTAAGAAATTCTGCAGGAATGGTTTGGTTATGCAATATCTAAAGTTTCTTAACAGATACCAGATGAGTCCAAGGTCCATCAGGGTCAAGTTTCGCGACTATCAAATTTGCTATTTATAGAGGAGGGGAAGACAGCTTTGGGCCGTGTGACGTATTTAAACGAAGAGCCAGCTTATACGTTCGTGTGACGTCAGGCGAGAGCGGTGTATTGCTATGCTGCCTAGATCAGCGGCACTACTTGCACTAAACTGAATCAATATGAAAAATGTTATTTGGGCATGTTTACAACTTGCCCGGACTGTTTAGGGAGAACCCTCTTCAGCCTAGTGTGAGGCTGTTTATTTGTTGTTTGAGGGATCTTAACGGCGTTAGTGTGAATTTTGTTTTTATTCTGTGTTTTTGTTGACGTTGTGTAGTGTTGTGTGTAGTGCTTTGGTGTCTGTGTTCAGTTCCCCGTGTTTCGCACCAGTTTGAGACCAGGCTTCAAGATGTGGAAACATTGTCAACTACGTTTCAGATCTTTGCGACCCCTTATTCATTGGAGGTTAACAATGTTTCTAGCAGGTAGTAAATTGAATTGATATATTTACAGTGCGACGATTTGCTGAAGGATAAATATAAACACAAGGAAGACTTGGCTGATTTTTATAAGAATGTTCCTCAAACCAGATTTCTGAGGTTGTATGCCCTTGTTGCACGGGTATTATGTATGTTTGGTTCCATGTATGTGTGCGAACAATTCTTTTCTGTTATGAAGCTTTCTAAGTCAAAATCCCGAAGCATATTGTCAGATCACAATCCAACATGCAGTTTTCGGTTACAAATGTGCTGTACATTACGCCCTAACATTGACAAACTAGTTAAAGAAAAGCGAAACATCACAGTATTAAATATTTCAACACAAAATATTGAAGACTTACGAGTATAAAGGCCAAGAAACTTCTCATTCGGAGCAAGTGAGTCCACTATATGCATTTATTCAATAAAACGTCATAATACCCTAATAATACTACAATACTACCAATGTATAAGGAAAACAAATCGGGAAACTGAAGAAAAATATCGGTAGATTGAAAAAAAAAAGAGCATCTTTTGAAACTTCGATTTTAATATTAAATAAAAGTATTTTTATAGTTCTTTTAAACTCGCCAATCATCTGTGTGCTAAGCTGCGAATATATTGTGACAAAATGACAAAATTAGTCCAATTACTTCTTCATCGGTTTATTTTTCTTCTAAAATGTTGCACCAACACAAAGTTCTCTTCTACTGACGTTAACACAGTCTACAGTCTTTCGTAATATTATAACTCACAATTTGTTACTTCTCGTAACCTTCACTCAGTCCTTTCAATGTCTTTCTTCGCTTTCTCTGTCTCATACACTAACTCCGACTATATAATCACTCGATGCTCGTTAAAGCTTCTTCGCTTTGATGCGACGTACCTTCCGCGACGACAGTACCACACACAGCTGTCTCGCACTCTCAGGCAGATTGACCGACACATGACTAAGTCTCTCTCTGCTGTTTTCTCGCCTCCTTATATAGCGTGGATGACGTCACACGGTCCATCCGCGAACTTCTTCAAACAAGCCGGCCACCGGACATTTCTCCAATCATCTCTTTTGGTTTTACCGCTCTGGTTGTTGCATGTGTTTGCTCGCGTGAGTGGTGTGAGAAAGCTTGACCATGAGCGCCTTTGATACGCATTGCGCTCATTGTTATTAATGACGTACACATGAAGTCGCGCAAGGCAGCCCGATCCTGAGCTTGCTTTGTTTGCTCGTCGGTCTGGTATTGATGTGAAGTAACTTAGCCCCGACAGTCCTTTGTTGTGCGCCGCGCCCGCCATCACAACATTGTTAGTGATTTTTACCCAGCATCAGCATCAGCCTAGTAGCGATTTATACTTCTCCGGACAACAGAATACCAATGATGAATATGAATGTAAACGTATACAACTGATGGTGTGCAACATAATCCGAAACTCGGTCACGTTTAAAAATAAGTCGCTGTTGAAGGCATTTTCCGTTAACATGCTGCAAGTCTCCTAGAAAATTATATAACCTATGTCACTTTGCCATTTACTTCCCTTCATGCATTCATTGCTGACGACAGAAACTTTGAAGTGCATGTACTATTAGAAACAATATAAACAATTATATTTGATGTTGCTTCTGTAAGAAACATTAAAACGAAAAAGTTACAAAAAATCGGTAGAAAACAAAATATTTCATTAAATAGGTGGTTAATGTATGATTTCGGTTGATCTACATAAAAAAATAGGGTCGTCATCACTTTACTGCTGCCAAGACAAAAGGACCATATCGAAATATAATTTGGCAAGTTGATTCTAGACTTTCTCTTGGAGAACATATTCTGATGTATCAGATTGGCTATGAATTGATTCCTACTGGATGGATGCGGATTAATTTACCCTTATCCTTGAAATGAAGATTTCACGTAAATTCAACTTGCTCCTAATTTACAAACAAAATTAAAATGTTTACCAATCAAAATCGGAAGACTGCGTATGGATTATCAGTTATCCAGGGAATATGCAGTAGCAATATGCAATAGCTGGAAACATTTTGGAAACCGTTTAATAGGTCATAGAAATGTTTATCAGCCAAATTCACCAAGACAGCGGATATTCAAATTAAATTTTTCCAAATGCTTATGCTGGAAGGACTTTGAGGAGTTTTTGCTGACAAACCTGGAAAAAGTAATCTTATAAACGTGCAAGTATTTTATTAAAAACTCTCATTTTGGGATAAATTAATACTCACATTTCGCGACAAAACTATTTCCGTGTTAACAGTTTCCACATAGTCTATTTTCCATATTGACAGTATGCGATAGGTATAAGCATAACGTTTTTTTCATAACAACATTCAATTCTTAAAATTCTAGACGTCTAATTTCTAAAATCACATAAAATTATCATCTTCAAAGATTGGACCTTGTTCAAGATCCGTTGTGTCACCATTATTTATAACATTATAAATATGCTATACGCTTCATTAAAACGTCATAAAGACAAGAAACTTCTAATGGGGAATGGTGTAACCGTATTAAGGGGCATAATTCAGTCGTGCATGTTACTTTTTATAATGCATTTTAACCTGGACTAGACTTTTTAGATAATTATGCAATGTCGTAGTGCTAATATGACTTGAACCAGGCATGCTACTTAACAAAACTAGCATAGTTTGTCATCAGAAGCCATAAATTGATATCAACCATGGGTGTTTGATTTCCACAATTGCCCAAGATAAAATTATCATCACTGTCAAATCTAAGTCCATGGTGCGCGGTGTTTTCTTTCTGAACGTCATGATTTAAATTTAATAACCAAACTCTTTTGTTACCTAACATTCTATAGAATGAAATATTTAACATGAATTGCCGCTTATAAGTTCAATCTAAGATCATCGAGTCTGATCTGAGTTCGTAATATATCGTTTGACAACGTCTTAAGCAGTGAAAATCACTGCTTCTGAGCAGCAGCAGTCACTTACTTTTCAGCTTCGAATGCATTCGACAGTTCGCAATAGGGAGAGAGAAAAAAACGAGAAACAAGAGAGATCGTCAAATTTCTCACGCGAAGAAAAAGAACATTGTTTGCAATCACAATATCCGTCAAACATATTGTGGAATAAAAAACCGACTCAGTTACAGTTTTTCAGAAAGAAACTGCATGGAAGGAAGTCGCTATGGAGTTTAATTTGGGTTAATTATGTGTTTACCTTCTTTTTAATTGTTTTCATTTTTTAAACCAATCATTGGATCAAAGCATATTTGAGTTCAACATATTTTCCTGAAACTTGAAGAACACAACTGCAAATTGGTTTCTCTTTTTCGTGTTTCTAGAAGTAAGCTTCAAATACAGTAACTTAACGTTTTACCGTCTGTGTAACATTTTTTAGGTTAAACGTAATTATTTTTTGCTTCTCGTGTAAAATTTTGTTTTTGTTTTCCTGTTTTATGTTTTGAACATAATATAATTTGAAACTATACTGTTATTGTCCAAATAACTATAAAATGTGCATGCATTACTTACCATTTTATTATTTTATTTAAACTGTACTATTTAGTTCTTCCTTCTGCGAATCTAAGTTCAAAGAAGTTAACCGGAGAAAATTCACCAGTCAGATTTGATCTTGGAGCAGGTTTATACAAAGAAACTTCCATGCTCAACTTGGCTGAAGATAATTTTCAGGTGTTTGAACTCAGATTAACTTTTTCCTGTGCAACCGGGCTTTATAGAATTATTGTGATGTTGAATTGTGAATATGATGACGGTGTTGACGTAAAGCAGAATACATGCATGTAGGAAGGAAAGTGCTAATTGCGGGAAGAGGCCGCTAGCGGAATCAACAGGTTACCGCGCAACAAGCACTACGTGTTATAACTGAGGACTGTCTCCCGTGAGACACAGCAAAGTTATATCACGACTGCGGGGTGGAAAAATATTCAAGAAATCATCATAGCACAGGGTGTAAAGAAAATGTTCTTTAAACATTTAGGACCACAGTCCTCTCATTTAGAAGACCAAAGCACACATGGTTCAGTGGCTTATCCTCAAAATTTTCCAAAGGCATATCGCATGAAAATAGATATTGTATACATTATACACGAATAATGCTGTTCCAAAGAGATATAGCCTTCCCAAACAACACACGTGGCCAGCAGAAGAGAATACACAAGGTTTCAGAGCAGCATAACAAACTGTCTCTCTATAAAGTTTAGAGTTAAATGTACGCAGAAGTTTTTCCTTTGTTCTCCGTCTTTAAACTTTTTCAAATCGGAAATAGGTTTCACTTTGATAACTTACTCTCATTTTCTAATTTTAAATGGACGTGTTTGAAATGGTTTATTGACATGCCTAATGTAACATCACTTTCAGAATTATCCATAATTTAAATATTCAGTGCCGACACAAAACAAACACTGTTCGCATCCTGAATGCACCGACACGTGGTGCATGTATTTCTCGCTGTCTCATAGATTGTGTTATATCATGAGAGCAGTTATAAGGTGAGAATACCTCCTTGGAAGAACTAAACCCGCACAAGCTCGCCATCCGCTGTTCAGCCTTCTTTGGAATAGAATTCAAATATTTTCTGTTGGTTTATGGGTTATTATTGATTCCTCCGCAATTTAAACGGTGATATTTTAATTATACATTAATGCGAGTCATTTCATTATTCATGGAGAATACGTCACTGACATGAGTTTAAAAACACCCCCTCCCCCCCAAGTTCTGCTCCCAGAACACTTGTTTACTTCTGTTAGAAAGTGATCAAAGCGCTCATAGTTCTTAGCCTCACCACCAGGATTTTTCTTTAATCGCATGTTAGTGAAAGCACTCAAGTACGTCCTTTAGAGCTGGAGTTAACAAATTGTGGATTTTGCATGGTCAAAAGGTATAAGCGCCGTAACAAAGACAGACAAAATTGAATTAATCCTATTTTAAGGAATAAAATGATTAAAGGATCTTTCATTACTCTTTATAGTTCTTTAATAGACTGATCTTTTACTTCAGACACTTCATGTTCCAAATGGCCAATCTCATCTTCATCAATAAACAAATTCGAGCACTCGGCCTCCATGCTGCGGTCCATGAGCAAATGAACAGCACAATACAATTCTATGTAACTCAAAAAGTGTGTTAATTGCGGAATAAGTGCCAAACTTCGAATTACTTGATAACTTGGATGTGTACGCTACAGCTCCAGGTACCTCAGTAGCGCAAATTTTCTTTAAGTCTATGGACTCCTCGAGAAACGTCCACGTTACTTCAGAAGCAACATAACGCAGGATCCAGGGATACATCAGCACATTCGGGATTCATGCAATGAAAATTTTGGAATTATACATGCTTTTTTGCTAAAATGTGCCACTGAGCATTCTATGTAAAACTAGTTTTTAGTTTTTATTTTGTAGCAAAGGTATGCATTTAAAAAATTGATTACCTGTGTTTTTACAGTAATCGTTTTATAGTAATTTTATGACACTTCGAAGTAAATGTCATGCGAGTTTTGCACTATGATTAATTTTCAGAATGATTTATATTACAGCCCGAGATTTTATTCATACTCTTGCTTGCAATTGAGCGAGACGGCTCCGTGGTGCCGTGTGAGGCTGAAGGTTCAATGTTCATTTCCGTGACCACCTACTCTGGCCTTATATTTCTCGTGGCTTTCCCTGGTTGGTAAGGAGAAAATTGGGATGATTTGCCTTTTACCATGATTTTCTTCCCCTCATTTCCCTTTCATTCCGTTTTCCGTAATGTGAGATATACAACGCAGACGATGCGGAAATTGTCCCAATGGTGTTCCCATGGACACCAGAGCTGCCTGGTTGCAAGAGTTGATATATCCCTCTCTGGACAGGTTCAGTAGGGACGCAGGTCTTCAAGGTAGTAAATATTAAGGACTTCGGGGTGACTCTGAAAGCTGCATGCCTGCGGCCTGTAGCCTCCTATAGTTCATGTTTTCCTCCTAGACCGTGCTGCGCGAGATGTTCCTCTCCATTTTATAACATAGGTATACGCATTCTTGAGTTCGCCTGTTAAGCGCTTTTCACTCCTGCACTTCATCTTTGCTGTTTGCAACACATGAGCGTCTTCTAACCCAATAGTGCGACACTGCTGTTCGCAATTTCGAGATGCGTTGCGCAATAGCTGGAGGGGAATTCGTGGAAGAATGGGCTTCTTCATATTTTGTAACATATAAAGATGCTTCCCCCATTGAAGACTGTCATAAATAAAGATACTAAGCAAGACATGGATATAAATACACAATTTAAAGTGTAAATAAATTACTAATAACTGTTAAGACAATACCGACACCTGTAAAATGTAATGAAAATCTGCGAAAAGTACAAAAATTAAATTGTTTGCCTTTAACTGTATTTAGACTTCACATTTTCACTTGGAGGTTTTGATTTACTAAATTATCACTTGTGTGGCCTTGGAGCACGTCTTAACTGTAATCAGTATTCCATTTTTAAATTTCGTGTTTCTCCAAAATATTTTTCAGTATTTTTATTAGTTTATTTTGTTACTTAATGCATGGTTTGTGTTTTAATAAATGGCTAAGAATCAGCATCAGCTCTGATAGAGTGGGTAATCGTTACGTTACGTCACAGCATGCTTCCATGACGGGTCCTGGATGTGACACGCCGCTCTCCTACACCTGGTATAACAAATACGTATGTTCTGTACTCTTGCTTAAAATAATGTTCCTAAAGAAAGAATAAAATAAATAAAATTACCGGGTACACCCAATGACTCATAATAGTCGATCATAGAATAGATTAATTGTCCAACATTTCCACCACAACTTCAAGAACTGTTATTGAACTTGTTTGTGCATACCGCTGTTCGGATATAAGGCTTATAAATTCAAATATTTGAACTTATCTATCTCAGAAGAAGTGAATTTAGAGACTACACATAAATAAGAACGATAGAGAGGAAAGGATAAACATTGGGTAGGTTCTTCTATTCGAAATAACACAGCGCAAAAACTACCCAAATCAAAAATAAGCTAAATTTTCTTGATTGAAAATTAAAGAACCATCAGATTTTATATATACATTTCAAACAGGTTCCACGTTCTTGTTTCAGAATTAGGTTTCCCACTTTCTTAGCCTCTAGAGGGCTTGTCTTATTCTCTGAGATGAAGTAAAGATCTCCCCTCCTATTGGTGTTCGGAAGGAATAACAAAACAAAACCTTAAAGCTATTTTCGCCAGAAAAAGGCTATCAAGAATCCCCTTGCACGTCCAGCTAATGGTCATCCCGAGGGATTAGCCGTGATCCCTCCCTCGGTTCATGTTTTGATAGCTTCTTCAAGCCCTCTCATCCTACACTCCAGCTTTTTTCTGTTGCAGCTGTTTGAAACACACTCACTCCTTGTATCTGTTTGTAAGTGTGCTCTCTCCCTGAGTAACACTTGAGGCTTATTCACACAGAAAGAATTGAGCTAAGCCTTCATCTCATATTAATTTGAATGGAAGGGTAAAGCGTTTACAATAGTTTGATGTGACTGTGAATGTTTCTTTAGTTTGTAGTTATAATCTCGTTGTTTCTGCTATCACCGTAGCTTTAAACCTAAATATTTTTAACGAATGGAAGTAATGTGGTATAAAAATTCTAAGAAAGCATCCTTTGAATTATAGCTCTATTCAATTTCAAGACATTTTGGATGTTTCAAAAAGGTGAAACTGTTTCTCGTCAAAGGGGCACCAATTCTTTTAGAATGCTAAAAGCAGTTGGTTCGTAATATCACATATGACAAAATCATGAGAAGGAAATTAATTTTAATTGAAAATTTCATAGCTTGGAAGCAAAACTGTAAACCATAAACAATTGGTATGACTGCCCATGAGAACAAAGTCCTGGCGTAAATCGCTGCATCCTCTACCTCCATTTTCACAGCATACAATGGTCACAGAACAGCGTTCAGCACGCCAAATTATATGAAGCATTACAGTAACATGCAGGGTAACCATCAAATTGCACGTTGAGATGTGTAAAAGGGACTATATAGTAAAAAAATCTGATGTGTTGCACTCACCTGACTTTCTCTGCTCTTGTACTAATCATTGTTACAATCCCTTATTCCTACATCTTCTTTGTGTTAGTCGAGATAAACATTTGTACAAATTATATTATTGCTTATTTCCTTAAAGGTGTAAGGGAAATATTACAATACAGTAGACTCTGAGCGATAGTCAAATCTTTTAAAGCTCCGAGACCCCGTTTTCTTTGCACACATATAAAAAATGAACATGTTCCATTTCACGAAAGTTTCAGGTTTTTCGAAACTGACACAAATAAGGAATATCTTCTAAATGGTTCACTCTGAAAAAAAATTATTGAGGCATAAATTGTTTTAGCAAGATCTACATTTTTTTGAATAGTAAGAATTTGTCTGTCTTACGGTTTACGTGTTATTCAAAAGCCATCCAGACTAAACAAGACTACATAGGCTACAGCCAGAAAATTCAAAATATACTTAAACATTTGTCATAAAAATATCTCAGACATGTGACACTTTAATCAAAATCGTTAGTCATTTTCAAGAAAATAAAAATGTTCGAAAAATTTTCCATGTAAAGGGTAGTTTAGGGTGGGGCTATTTTCTTCAAAATCTTCGTGTCGCATCCTTGAAAGACATTAAACTTAAATACCAACTTTGGTTTTTAACCGACTCTTGGTTTTTGAGTTATGCTGTCCACAGACAGACAGAGACAGACACACACACACACACACACACACACACACACACACGCGCGCGCGCGCGCGCCTTTTTCTTTAAGTGCCTTATTTTATTCAGGGGGTCTCAAAATATCTCCGGTGAAATCTCTACTTTCCAGTAGAGAAAGTAACTAGAATTATATATGACATTGAATAATGATGTAAACCATTCATAAATGTATACATAAACATTATTATTTTCCAATCTGTTGCACTGTATGAGCATGTACATGTTCAGTGTCTTAAAAATAAAGCTTGTAGAACACACTTTCTCTGTATGTAAAGGAATGTATTGGATCTAACTCTTCCATAATTGCATTTATGAATTTAGATTGAGGCATTGTACTTAAAAATTAATTTAAATTGTACATTAATCATGAGTTAAGATTCTCAACTTCTGCACTGTACGAATTGAGCTATGCATCCTGAAGCGGCTGTGCGTAACACAGCCATTGCCTGACCTTGCCCTCATGTCCGTCTAATCGTTGGTCCAACCATCTACAATGATGGTTAATCAGTTGTATAATTTGAATGCCCACAATAAACTGAGCCAATAGGCCTCAAAGGTGCCACTTCAAGGGTTTCCGAACATTTGCCCCTTCATGAGTAATTTACTGATCAGTTTGCCGATCCACAATGTAGTTTTGAACCACCCGGTAGAATGTTGACTTCATAACAACCAACGTAGTCCTTAGAGCTACCAACTACAAACGCGCTCAGCAAAATAAATTTCACTATACTAGAATTTGCACATAACTGGAGCCATCAGAGCTTATTCCCTGATAGTCTGGATCATCAGGTTTTCGTTCACAGTAATTCTTTTGTTCCTCAAAAAAGAATATCACATTTTAATTTACTTTTCCCCATTTATCATATATCTTAAATTTCCCTCATATTGGTGGCTCTCATCGTTAACTGTTATGTTAATCTTTGGATTGTTCGTACTTTTCCACCTGATGTTTAATATACTTTAATCTGTGAATGAAATAGCAGAAACGGTGCTCAAATGAGCCCAAGGTCCCTAGAGCTTAGAGTTCGAAGACATTTATTATCTTCTTGGGATAAGGGAATTCCAAGCAACTTGCCATAACCGTTATTCGAACATACGACCTCTTGAATATGAGGTAGACATGATACTTTACACCATGGAGATGAGTTCGGGTTTGTATTATTGTCGGTTACCTTTATAAACATTAAGTTTACACAAACGCACATTCACATAATTTCACAGTCCAGGTGCAATAGAAAATAATCTTAACTAAAGAAAAATCCCGGTCTTTCATTCGGAAAATCGAACCCAGGACCTCTGAATTTAAAGACTAGCATGTTAACAAGGTAACCACCATACAGTAATCTTAATGATCCTGGCATTACTAAGGCCCAATATGAAGTTTCTGATCGCTAAACACATAAAACAATCCTTAGTATAATCTAGGTATGGTATCAAACTTCTGTTTATGTTTAGTAGAAACAAAACTGTTATAATAACGTGAATGTTTTGCATACACCCATTCAGAAGCCACTTCAGACTTTAAATAACCACAAATAAAATATAGGACCATTAAAATTTATGGTAAACCATTCACGTGATCTCTCCTCTACGTGAGAGAACCCAGTCACCGACGAAATGGTGCTGGCAGAGGTGCACTAAAATCCTTCCCTCTCAAACGAGCACATCTCATTTTTTCTTTAAACACAATCCAACCTATTAAACTTCTAGAACTTATACTATGCCACACTGATTTTCAGGTCATAGCAAATAGCAGCCCAATACCGACTGTGCATACATTAATTTATTGAGCTAGTTTGTTTACGATTTCCGGGCGATCATTCTAAACTGACACCGATTTCATCTAATTTCACAGTGATCTAATACCGGAAGGGTGGACGACGGGTGCTAGAAAAATACTAGGCTTCGCCTTGTTTAATGAGAGACAATAAGTGATATGCTGTCTTTATGAGGTAAGATTTTAGTGCTACTCTGAGGGCGACATTTCGCCGGCAACTCTCGGTTCCCTCTCACAGTGGAGAAAGTTGCTGAATGGGTTATTATATATTTTAATGACCCTATGCTATTATAGCTGGAACAATCTGAATATCATTTTGCTGCAGAATCAACGCCATATTACTGAGTTTCAGTTTGCATATACTTTAACGTTTTATTTCGAACAAATTTACTGTTACATAAATTGTAACATGTTACCATCATAAACGCTTGCGATACACCAACGTAAAATTAGTTTGTTTTTGGATTCTCTTCCAAAAGAAATACGGCACCGCCGGAATTTGACATAGTTCAAGAGAAAATTAGGATATATATCTATAGACCTACCTACTCTGCTCCTATATTAGTGATAAATACTCGCAACATTTATTTATCACTAGTATTACTTAATGCACTGTCAACCAATATTTCAAATTTAAGCATTAAACAATTTAGAGTAATTGTTTTTACCTATATCAATAAAAGCATTCTGGTTATGATTTTTCTCTTTTCCTCATCTGGCATTAGAGCGGAGAAAAAGGTCCCTTGGCCTTGACTCCTACCATGTACCTACACAATTAAATAAACATCTTATAAGAGAAGTCGCATTCTGTTTTAAATGCCAGTCTTATTAAAACAAACAATTTAAAGCATAACCTATAAGCATATAGCTCTAAACTGTCTATAGATCTCAGTTGCACAGCGAGCGGGCGACAAGGTTGGAGATTTGGCTGTCTTTGTCATACCGAAACCACCTTGCACGTAAAACTGGCAACTTGAGCGAGCAATATCGCTGTATTGGCTAGGCACATGTTAATTCTTGTTTTGCAACTACAATTATTATCAATAAAGAACCATTTGGCCGAAAAAATTAATTTGTGTTAAATATTTGGAATATCTGAAGCCAACTAGTTTTTGAATGAATGGATATAAACGGTTCATTATTTCACTAACTGCCACGCAAGCATTCTGTGAACAATGCTGTAATGTCCTTATTTCAATTCGAATTAATTTAGTCACAATTTAACGTTAACGTGACGTTGCCAGATCTCTCTTAGAAGTTAAACTTTGCATGACATTTTCACATTAAATTGTGACTAAATTAATTTGAATTAAGGTAGAAATGCAACAAAGCATTGTTTAAGCAATGTTTGTGCGACAGTTACTGAAATAGTAAACCATTTATAACCATTCGTCAAGAAGCAAGATAGCTTCAAATATTTGACACAAATTATTTCTTTTTTGCGACGCACGGCTCTTTATTGACAATAACTGTATTGGACACATTTGTTATACTCATCATGTAGAATCGCTGGTTAACCCATGGCCAAAGTAATACCTTCCACCCGGTATATATAGTATTTTAATTACAACACACGAAAAACTAGGGCATGTTAGATCATTGCTGCTTAAATTGGCTACTCTGGATTTTGTCATTCAATTACGTATTCTGCCAGACCACGATCGTAATCAACAGAACTTTGTATAACAATGGTCCAATGCAATGACGAGTAAGGAAAAACCTATGAAAGCTGGGTCTGGAATGGAATATTGCCGGTATCCAGGAAACGAGTCGACGTCAATCATAAGCAGTCTGTGGGATACACCAGAAGTAGATTAAGGATTAATATCTGCCCCTCCCCACCGCATGACTGTACCACCTCACCCTCAAAGTAAACACAACACCTCGCTACATATAGAGAGAGCGCAGGCTGTTGCTAAAAGCAACGTTAGCAGCCCTTTGTGGTCGGGGGGAGGGGGTAAGCCCGCATACACAAGTTTGCTGAGCCGTGAAAGATCGGCAGATTTGAAGAGAAAAGACTGCATCCCCCTTCCGTTACAGTTCTATTTTCAAAAACCACACAGCTGTCACATGGCTGACTGCAAAGAACCAAAGGGGCGATAGCCCTCCCGCTTTGGGGAGGGAGCCCCAACCTGAGGTAGCATCCTGCTGGACATGAAGACCGACCGAATCACATCGAGAGAGCTATCCTGAATATCTCTTCTCGAGTCCTGCGTTTTATGTCTGAGGTTCTATCTCACGTGGTCAATACCATCAAGCACTCAATACTTACCCCTATCTAACGTAGAGCAAATATTACTTTTAACGCTAAATTTTTAGGAATCCTTACCGTTACAGACGAACAGGAGAATCACAAATAATATCTGCATTGTCTTTTAATAGTATGTTGTAGGACAGCAGTGCGGTAAATGCATTATTCTATTTAGAACGAGAAAGAATTTGTAAAAGACGAGCGGGTCTGCAATGCGCTTAATACACGTGTATTACACAATATTTTTTTCACTTACGTGAGTCGGTGTATCTCAAAACGGTTATTCCTCAAAAACGAAAAATCAGTCAAATACTAAGCCTGATATTTACGTTCAGCAGGTTTCAAGGCTACAATACGTAGATTTCATAAAATCCTCTATCCCAAACTAGCCTTTAAATGGAAAAACTTTGGAAAATTTTGATTTTCTCAAAAATAACTAATGATTTTTATTAAAATGCCAGAAATGTCGAATTTTCTGTGAATAGCCTCTGAAGTCCTCTTCACGCTGGATGACGTTGCATAACTGGTAAACCATTAAAGACAGACAAAATCTTACTAAAGAGCAAAGGGTACATCTCATTAAAGCACAAGCACGTATGTCAAATATTTCCTTTCGAAGATGATTATTTTCGAGATGTCCTAGTTATTGGTATGAATCTTCAAACTTTTATAGTTTCCTCAAATAGGAAGTCATTGTTTTTTATATCTTGACCACGCAAAGAGTGGAATGTCAAAGCCATACATAGCGACCAGCTCTTAAAACATTTGATTATCCCTTAAGCCTGCTATATTCTCCTTATTCCTATTGTACCCATTAGGAAATATGAAATAAAACGATTTCTACAAAACTTTATTTCAATTAACATGAAGTAGAATAATAAACATTTCTAAACATTTGTGCTAGAGTGAATGGAGAAGTCACGATTGAGTGCACACATCAGAATTTTTTTATTAGTATTGTCGTTCTCGATTTATTGTGAATGAAAACCTTTTACTGACCTGGTGTTCCATTTTCCTTTATCCCCCCTCCCCCGTCTATTTCTTTTACGTAGATTAATTGCGTAGTCATATCGCGATAGAGGTATATCATCTTGCTTCGTCACGAGTCCACAGAGGGAGCAGTGCAGGGCAACTGTGCCTCCTTCCCTCTGTGACGAGGGATGGCATTAGTGTGCCATCCAGTCTCCTTGCTTTCATTATCACTGGATAAATGGCACAGCATGCATTATTAGAATCTGTGTAGTAAATGGGTGTGCACTTCGGCCGCAGCCTTTGAGGAACACTTATAATCGTTTTACAACTCGGGCTCTTCCTCCTGAGTCCTTCCTGCAAAATTGCAACATCGTAACATGAACCTTTGTAGCTAAGAATCAGAAAAATCGGAATTCAAAATTTCGGCAACTGAGACTTGGAGTAACTGTCACTTCCTTAAAATCATGGTTCCCATTCATTTAAGCACAAGGATGGAGATTTTCCTTTTCTGAAGAGTGGAAACGGATTTATGTCGGTCATTGGTACCGGGCAGCGTACGTTCCCCTTGTGGATCAACTGCACACGCGTTGGCTGAACAGGCTGTATCATCTATTTCTCATTTATACTATTGTTTTATAGAAACGATAGTACTGGGTCACGGTATTAGGTATAAATCTGGTATTTGACTAAGACAAACCCCGAAGAAGATCCAGTCAGATCAGTAGGCCGAGGGATTTGAACCCCGAACCTCCCGAATGTGCCACAAACGTTACCGCCTGAGCCATTCCACTCGGTATTTTCCGTTCTTGCTTCGATTCTTCTTCCGGATTTATTGTGAACCAGTTTTGCAAACCGATTTATTCACAAATGTCAAATCGATCTTATTTTTGCTGCTTCTTTGCCGTTCTTGATTGCTTGTAAATAAAGTATTCATTCGTGTTATTCCGTCCCCATGTAATTGTTCGCCAGACTTTGTGTATAAGACTTGTTTCTTTTTCAGTTTTTGTATAATATGTTAACTAATTGTGATCCAATTGTTGCTATGGGATCTATTTGCCAATTGAAGATACGCATTAAAGAGCCGAAAGAGTCTGTCCCGGCGACGCGGCGACGAAGATGCTATTCATCTACATTAAGGATTAGTCGGATCGGTGCCAGGCAGTGTTGTACTAGTACCAACATTGGTCACCAGGAGGCAGGCACTCTGCCACGATCGGAAACATTTATTCGCTCGTTGAGCAAAGAATGGATCCCTCTGCAGTGAAATCTATCGCTTCTTGGACCCTCCTTCTTCAAGTCTTACTGCTCGAGGAGGGTCTTAAAAAACGCCAAGAGAAAAAGCATGTGTATATTTGAATTGCCTCTTGCAGGAATTAATTTCTCGGCGCTCGCTTAGCGTTCTCCCTCCTTACTCCTTAATGCAAATCAGTGGGAACGGAGATACGGAAGTGGGTTTGGTTCCCTGGAAGAAGGAGTTGAGATTGCAATATTCGCTCTGGTCTTGTTCTTTCTGGTTCCGTTCAAACTTTGGTGTCATTATCGAACATCAGTTTGCTGCCAAATCTTCGTACTTTCAGAACATTACCAGTGGTTTCTCAGTCGCGCCTACGAAATAACTAAACTGATGAAATAACCTGCATCGTTTGCTGATCTTTAAATATGACATCAGCAGCCGAAATCCGGTTATAAACTTAAATCTTATATCCCCAATATTAGTTTGTCTTTCTCCATAACCAACCAGTTTACACTTTCATTGCGCATAAAATATGAAAAATATAAAAATGAGTTTAAATAGCAGATTCTTGTAGATACGGTGTGCAGATTTTCAACGGTCCAAGTTACTATTCACCCAGTATGGAAGTTTTATAATTTTTCATGTTTTATAAAAATAGCCAGTATTCGAATTATGATGTAGATGAGAGATAAACAATTAAGATCTGTGGTGTGATCTCTATAAAAAGCAAGTTATTCTTTGAAACATATCTAAATTTACAACATTCGTTGCTATTCATGCCAATATTGAAAGAATATTTTTGTAGATGTCCTATAAATTACAAAAGGCAAGCACATTGTCATAATCTAGAGACTATAATGAAATCATATGTTACTCATGACATCTTTAACGTCCGTCACGTGACCGTTAGATATTAGCTAATACAAAATGACTCCAACTAATGCCATGCTGCGATTGAGTCTCTCAGTAAAGAGGGAATTTCCGCTGCAGAAATTCCCCGGACTTCAGCGTACATATGGATCTCCGTACTTATATTGTCAAGAGGAGGATGAAGTATTTTCAGATGAAAAAACATCCTTCGAAGATCAGTCTTGTAACGGTGGTTCTCGGATATAGGATATTTGGTTTATCTTGCCTCATGCCTAAGTAAAGAGCAGGAGTTATATTGAAAGGAGCTGCAGATGCTCGGTCACTGCCATTGTAGAGAAGGTTCGACCATCCCATCAATGCTACTGAAGAGAAGTGTCAATGGACTTCCAGCGATTCTGCCCGCAAAACATTTTCCACTCCCTGCCTCTAACTTGTGCGGTGGAAGCTACCTTCCACTTCTATGATCCTCGAGACAAGATAAACCACCGCAGTTATAGCCTTCGCCGTACAAAACATGGATGCGATCACTTATTGAGGAAGGCAACTCTGGACGAAATTGCGAAAAAAACTTAGAATAGGGACAATATAGACCAGGTCATAACCAGCATCATACTTTTGTTGCTGTGGAGGTAGACATGCAAGTTAATGCTATGAAATAATCCTAGAACAAAGCTCTATGGTAAGAGGAAATGTGTACTAAAAGGAAAATCACATGAAAAATAAATGAGCCATAAATAATCAGGTGCATTAGATTTTCGAAAACAATAGTCATGTGCCTTATAAAAATTGTTGCTCATAGCTTTCAGTGAAGACTAAATAGGTACAAGGAACGCTTAAAAACATTTTTCATTTCTCTGCTTTCTTTGCAGCTTTCTCTGCTCCTTTACCAATGTAAGAGGAGAATGTATTGTATTCCACCGCGAAAAGCTCATTTTTAGAAAAGTTCCGAACAAGCATAACTTAAAATGGCAGAGTTAGCTGAATACCAAACTAAGTCCAACATATTTAGAGAAACAACACGAAGATCTACATGAAGTCCTTGCTGTTCCAAACTTATATTTTACCGTCTCAGAAATAGCTCTAACGAATTTGAGTTAAATATCATGTATCACGGATATTGGCATGGCAGATAAAGCTTTATCTTGAAATATCTGCAAGCAATCCATAAGACCCTCTTCATTCTTATTGAAATGTAAGGAATTTTATATAACTGGAAAACTGTAAGAGAGAAACAGAAATGCATTGGATAAAAAGTTCAAATGTGTGTCACTCACATGACTCTCCACGCTTGCACAAACTATTCTTGCAAGTACTCATTCCTCTATGTAATTCATGTGAATCGAGATAAATATTTGTATAAATTATCATATTGCTAATTTTCTTAAAGGCGCAAGGGGATATATAAAGTAGGCTTTAGCTATAGTCAAATTTTTTAATGGTCGCTATATGAAGGCTTTGAAACTCGTTCTCTTTGTATGACCAAGAGACAAAAAATGAATAACTTCCCCTTTGAGAACGTGTATAAGTATTGCAAAATTCTGACAAATAACAAGGAATATCTCCAAAATGGTTCACTTCACAAAAAGATCATTCGACGTAAACTGTGTGTTTCAAGTAGATCTTCATTTTTTGTACAGCAAGATTTGATCTATTTCTTACGGTTTACCAATTATGCAAGTCATCAAGAGTAAAGAAGACAATGTGGGCTGTATCCAGAAAATTAAAAATATACATTTCATTTGCCACAAGAATATCTTGAACATATGACGTTTTAATCAAAATAGTTAAGAGCCATTTTTTAGAAAATCAACATTTTCGAAAAACTTTTCACGTAAAGAGTAGTTTAGGAGGGAGGAATTACCTTCAAAATCTTCGTGTCGCATCCTTGAAAGATAATGAAGCTCAAATCCAACTTCTGTTTTTAACCAATTTTTCGTTTTTGAGTTATGATATTCACAGACACAGACACAGACACAGACACAGACACAGACACAGACACAGAGACAGACACAGACACAGACACAGACACAGACACACACACACACATTCATGCAAGTTACCGATTGTAGCAATCTAAATCTCCAAGAATAACACTGAATTTTGTAGACTTGGTATATTTTTAGATACACTTTAGTCATACGTTCATTATAATTATGGAGCATACTGTGCTGTAGACAAGAGGCAGAGCAGGACTCCTTGGCCAAGAGGTTGCTCTTACCGCAATTCTGGACCAGCTATATCTCGCATAAAGTTATGACGCTACCTTATTAGTACGGAAAATGCAAATGAAACCATTCGTTATGCACGGAGAAGAAGTTTAATGATCGGGCCAGCACGTATACGTCCCTAAAGGCACAATAAACATAATTAAACAGAAACATCTTTAAAAGGACAAGAGGGGATAATATATATGGGCTCCCGAAACAAATTCCGCTCCTTGTTCTTTGCTAAAGACCCTATAAATAAAACGAGCTCCGCGGAGAAGGGGAAAAAAGAAAGAAATATACGTAAAGTCATTCAAGCTAAGTAATCGTATACATGCGATTCTGATGAAAATGGAGACAAAACTGTTTAAGCGGCGCCTTGGCTAAAATCTGTTTCCGATAACGCCTGCAGTGTTGAGACTTTTAGATGCTATTTCCAGGTTACACTATCACCTGTCTCTAAGACTGCTTACGTATCTACGAGTTTTTCTCAATAGATAATTTGTTTAAAAAATAAAGGACTGTTTCTTCTCTTCTGCTTCTTATAGTAAGTAAAGGAAGTATTGTACTCCATCCTAAATGGAAATTAAGTGTAATACTTAACAAAAATTAATATGAGTAAATGTAATCGATATATTCGCATTATAATTCCATTATACTCAAATTTCATACAATTTATGCTCGATCTTGTTATTGTCATAGGTGTCCGACATTTTAATCATGTATTTGTTATTCGATTGTACATACGAGAAGTGATAGTTGCGCCTTCAACTGCAAAATTGATTGTATTGTTATGTTGGCCATGACACAATGATACAGAGAATATATATTATAAAAACCCAACGAGAAGAGAAATTGAATGTATTAGAATGTTATTTATTGCGTATTACTTTCACTCGTGTCCGACATTTTTAGTTTTTCTAAACCCGAACTAGTTGTCATTCATTGAACATACGAGAATCGACAGTTTCGCTTTCAGCTGCGTCGGACTGTACGCAGACGGCAAAATATTGATCGATATATGCGGATCTTTTGATTGGGGAATAGCAATATTGTTATGAACAGGTATATATTTGATTGATGGATAGCAGCATGAAAATGTGGATGTAATGAGTTCCATAACAATGGCTTATAAGCGCTACTTATTGCTGGTAGAGCATAAAAGGTATTGTTCTTACAGCGCTTGGACATACATTTAGGTAATTTCCCAAATATAAGTATAACTGATATTTCAACCGATACCTTAGCAGAAATACACATTTTCAGACACCCTCAATAAGAAAAAACTTTTTATCAAAAGATCGGGATGTGTGTGTGTGTGTGTGAGAGAGAGAGAGGGAGAGAGAGAGAGAGTATGCGTGTGTGGCGTGCGATAAGTGCTACATAAATAGGGCCCATATTCTTTGATGAAACAAATGCAGAGCGATATCAGAGGTTAATTCTGAGGTTAATTTATTTGGTTGGTTCCAGCAAGATTCTGCAACAGCACATTCGGCTGCCGTGTCATTAAATGCAGTAAGAGAGGTGTTTAATGACAGAATAGTTAGTATTGACTTGTAGCCCCCTCTTCGTCCTGACCTAACAAGTTGTGATTCTTATTTATGGAGTTCTTTAGAAGACAATGTGTGTCGTTCCAATCCTCGCACACTACAAGAACTTAGAGGAAACATTGTGCAGGAAATCACAAGAACTCCTGTTGCTGAGCTTCGGAGAGTGAGCGAGAATACTTACACGAAATATGCTGCCTGTTTGAGAGCAGAAGATCAACATTTCCAGCATCTATTATAAGGCAAGGATTTTAGTCCACTTCTGCCGGCGTAAATTCCCCGGCGACTGCCGGTTGCCTCGCGCAGCAGAGAGAGGTCACGAGAGTGGGTTCGAATATGATTTAACTATCCTACATAATAATACAGACCGCCTCCATAACACAGTTGGTATCGCGTTTGCCTCTGGCGCGGAGGGCCAGGGTTCGATCTCCGGTGGGGATTTTATGCTCTCTGAGAGGACTGGCACGGGATGCACTCAGTCTCGTTAGGTCCCGGGGGGGATCAATTGAGGAGCTACTTGATGGAGAAGGTCGAGAAGGCCGTATAACAGGCCGGGAGGGCTTAGGGCACTGACCACGTCCCATCCTCCAGTACTGCACCGCACCAATGACGCCTGTAGTGGGCAGAGGTGGGGGACGCAGCGGCTGGGTGGCAAGCCATAGTCTTTCATGGGCTGTTGCGCTAGGGGAACAAATATGTAATTGCACAAAAATAATACGCTTCCGAAGCTGGAATTACGCTGTATTTTCGTACATGGTTGCTTATATCTCACATAAGTTTTAAGCTTGTAAACAAACTATTGTCGAGCGTTAATCTAGTAATTACTAAGCAACACGAAGCTACTTCTGACTAGGTAACGCTGCATATGCAAGTGGTTGGACGCGAACCTTAGACATATATAGTTATAGGTTACACATCGGAGGGAGACATCTAGCACAGTGCTTCCTCCATAGGTATATTGTGGCTACCATCACCTTAGGAGGAAGGAATGAAGTGAAAGAGCCACAAGAGGTTACAATCCGCACAGAGATATGTCAAAGAGACGCGTGGAGGTCCCTAAGAAGCTCGAAGACCCATTGTTTTGCTGGAGTTACCAAGAGAGAGAGATAAACGATCCGTGAAACATTTGCACCATTCGTCCGACACCACCACGGATATGCCACAAAACCTAGAAGCACACGTAAAAATGGCGCGGAATGAAAGGGAAATTATGGAAAGAAACTCGGGGTACATGAGAAACCACCCCAACATTCGCCTACCGACCAAGGACAACCATGAAAGAGATAAGTGAGTGTGCACTCGATATCAGTCGAACACGAGCCTCACTGGCTACCACTGAAACAGGTTGTTGGGTTGAACAGTGACTAATATTCACAGCAACCCAGTGATAAAAATACTCCCCAAGAAATAAAAGCTCATGTGAATGTGCTCGGACATTGACACAGTCATACACGAATGCTTCTGACCCAACAGCCTAACTTAATCCAATTTTTACATTTCCCCCAGCAAGGTTCACTAACCATGATGCACGCTGTAAACTGCCTTACGATACCCCAAGCATATCCAATTATGAATTACACTTTTGTTCCCCTCTGCTCCTCTTTTTTCTTTTCACGAGTCTCAGAACGTGATCGTCCGCAAATTAATGTTTCATCCTTCCCCCAGCAGCAGTGTAATTTGGTTATGGTGCATTGTGTTTTCTGGCCTGTGTGACGAGAAGACAAAATGCTACTGCAGCGATTATGTTCCGCTTCGTTGCCGTGGAGCGGGGTCAAGAAACGTGCTATTTGTTACTCTTGACACAATGACTTATCTGTCACCACCTACAACACTTCGTCTGCGGAAACAAACCCTTATTTCCGACTTTCTGACACGGAACCGTACAGCAATCCCAGTTTCAGACATCGAACATACTTCCTACTTATATATAAACTGCAAAGATGATTGTGTGGCTCACAATCCATTTTTATTCTATAAATGCATCGCTCCTAAGTATTCTAATAGAGTGATTCTACCGTCGAATGGTCAGAGGAATCAGAGGTCCCAAATTCGTTCTTTGGCTGGGATGTAGGAATGGTTATTTAATCAGAACCATTTCCTATCCTCCGCAGTGTTAAAGCGATTTATAGCAATATTATAAGGACAAAATATGTCTTCTGCCAATAATTCATACAAAAGTTCACTTCTATATCTAATTCATGTTAATCAACATAAATATTTGAAAAAAATGGTCTCATTACACATTTGAATAGGTACTTATAGGTACAAGGAGAATATAGAAACTCGAAGTGACAAGTTAAGCTTTAAATAGTGTGTCACATGAAGTATTTTAAAACTTCATACTCATTGCATGATAGCGAGAAACAAGAGAACAGAACGAAAAATCTGTGTTGCACTCACATTACTTTCTCTACTCTTGTACTAACCATTCTTACAAACTCTTGTTACTATATCTTCTTTGTGCTAGTTGAGATAAACATTTGCATAAATTATCTTATTATTTATTTCCCTGTGGGTGTAAGAGGATTATTAGAATTCAGTAGGCTTTGTGCGATAGTCAAATATTTTGAAGCTTTGAGCTCTTTGCACGCTTAACATATAAAAAATAAACAACGATGTTCCATTTCACCAAAGTTTTAAGTTTTTCAAAACTGACACACATAACAAGGAATATCGCCGAAATGATTCACTCTACAAAAAGTATTTAGACATAAATTGTGGTTTTAGCGAGAATTACATTTTTGTGCAGTAAGATTTTGTCTATTTCTTACGGTTTACGAGTTATTCAAAAGCCATCCAGAGTAAACAGGACTACATAGGCTACAGCCAGAAAATTCAAAATATACATTTCATTTTATCCACACATATGTACGTTATAAGAATTGTTAGCTATAAACCACTTAATAACAGGGATAGGCATAAGATTCTTAGGTATGTACTTTTTAGGGGAGAAACAATTTGTAAACTGCCTCAAATAATGAAAATTAGTTTATTCTATAAGCTTTGAACGGGAACCATTTATTTATTTTAGTCATTAATTAAAAGTTAAATCCATAGATTTTCGTTTATAATGGATTCTTTGTACAAATGTGTATATGCACTCAAAATTAGCTCACAAAGAACTGCTGTGTACGGCTGCAAAAAGTTTGTTCCACGTAACCTGAAGAAATGCTTGTTAATTCCAATTCCTTGATGATTTGTTATTTAAATTTATGCACTTGGCTCAGCAAGGAAAGAAAAAGAGCATACTCTTCGAATGGAGCAAAAACATCACTGAAGAGAACGGAAGCTGTGAAAAAGCTGCAGATGTGTTTACCAGTGTAGGTAATTTTAATTATATACAAAACATTCAGACCCCAGGTATTGTAGAATTACTTGAGTAATTTCTTAAATCTGTAGCTGCTCAGGGCAAAACGAGTAATGAAATAACATTTTATTCTTAGTATGTTTACTTCATCTTATGTTCTCAACGATAAGTTTATTTATTAATCGCAACCTCGTATTACTGCACCTCAAGAAATTATGTCATATTCCCTTTCAATAACTACCACTGGTTTACTTGAATAAATTGTTACGTGTTTTCTAATTGTTTCCGTATGCATTTTAATTTGCACTCCATCTTGAGAGAGTTTCGCAAAAAAAGTACATATTTCCACATTTGTAAAATATTTTTATTTTAATGTGAAAAATTTAATGGGATGTATTATTTGCTCACCACTTCTATTTGAATTTTAATACTTCTCTAACTTATATATTATATAAAATCAATATATATGTATATAAAATATTATATAAAGGGTATGATCATGAATCATGAGTATATTTGTTTACTCATGTGTTTCTTATTTATTTATTTATTTATTTATTTATTAGAGTAGTCCTTATATGAAGGTTACATAAAAATGTGAAGTGTTTTGAGCATACACCCTCCTATTGTTTACTTATGACATGTTTTGATAACGTGCCAAATTTCATTGAAATTAATATTAACCCGTGCCGCAATGGACGGAAATATCTAAACAAACAAGTACCAAAAGAGTGCTTGTATTTTTCTAATGAAGACATGCCATGCTGTGTCTGCTGCGTCGTAATAAATAAGTACAGCCCGGTGCACGCAAATTTTCCGATGCTGTTCGTGTCTTTTGGTGTGTTACTTTATTGTTGGCATAACCTTTTAACCAGTCATGCTCGACATCAGTCCTGACTGTGCCGATCTCTTATTGGTTTGTATCAAAGTCCAATACACAAGCAATGACGGATGCACGAGGGGCGTGGCCGAGGTGCGTAATGCAAGGGAAGGGGTAAGGAGGAATTTAACCCGTGAGGAACGATTGTCACCATCATCTCCTGGCTGTGTCCGTTGTTCATTGGTTTGATGTCATAACTCAGGAATTCGGTTTCGGAAACCAGGGAGGACAAGGGATGGGTCACACGAAACAGCTTTATTGAATATATCGTCCTCTATACTACACATGCCATTTGAAGTGAACAAACGATATGGATAACAAGCCGAAAGTAATTGCGCTTCTTGAACAAGGATATAGCCCTGCAAGGCCTGCGGAACTATACGGAGTGAACTGCCTCAAACTGGTGGAAGAAATGTCAAGAACGGGGGTACTGGACACGGGATTAATTACTAGAACATTATCGTCTTGCTTTTTCCCCTTATGTTTGTCTACGTGACGAAAACATGTCTTTTTATGCTCGTTATATTTTGTGTAGATAGAGCTTAAGTTATAGCTTTAAATTATTTTGTAATGAAATGACATGATTCCAAATAAATATGCGCAATGTGTAGTTCAAGTTACTGCACATATAATAAAACAGATAAATCTGCACCATCCCTCAATCTCTTCCCAAGAAAACTACACAAGCCTGAGAAGGTTCATTTTTCGAAAAAAGATTGGCAATCTGGCGTTTGCTCCTATCCTCAATAACTGCTGATAAAATAATCATAGTCCGATGAGACACATTCTGAATTATGTTTCAATGTATCTTAAATTGTCTGGGCTTTTGGTCATCTCTGCCATTGCGACACAAAGGGCAGGCGCGCGCCTTCCTATCGCCGATAGGGGTTTGAACTGGAGACGAGGTGCCAGTCACTACCAACCTAAACAGCTGTTCCTCATATCGGAAAGTTTCCGTACACCGGACTGTACATCTGAATTCTCCAGTAACGCATACTGTAACCTAAACTCACAATCTAAGGATATTGTTAACCATTTCATTCAATATGTTTTGTAGCTGATACTGCTATAATTTAATCAACCAAACCATCTCTCTGATTTGTAAACACAAATAAATGGACATTTGTAGGTTCTTACAATGTGTACCAAATGATATTATAGCGCGGCAGCAAAAGAATAAACAATGAACAAAATGGTTCACCCACTTCACAGATATTGTTCAAAATGTCCACCATTTGCGCACCTGCAAGCTTCACACTTTCTTAGCCAAATTCGTCGCACTCTAGCAAACGCACTCATTATTGCGCATTTCCTCTGTAGGCAGATGAATGTGTTCTCTCAAAGATTCGAGGTCAGTAATTGCTGTTTTGTAGCCTCTTTTCATATCTCCCCAGAAGAAAAAGTCCAAAGGATTCATACCGGGTGGAAGGGAAGTCTCGGTCGCTTGCCTCTGGCGCGGAGGACCCGGGTTTGATCCCCGGTACCAGCATGGGGGTCTTTCTGCCGCTGGGAGGTCTGGCACACTGAGCCTCGTTAGGTCCCCGGGGGAACAATTGTGAAGTTACTTGATGGAGGAGCGGCCCCAGGTCGAGAAGGCAGTAAAACTGGCCGGGAGGGTTCGGGGCACTGACCAAGTCCCACCCTGCAGTACTGCACCCCACTAATGACGCCTGTAGTGAGCAGAGTTGGGAGACGCAGTGGCTGGGCGGCAAGCCTTAGCCCCTCATGAGCTGTGGCACTGGGGTTTACTTTAAATAGACGTCGGTATTTGGAACACATTGAGTATCTTACGTTTTTGCCTCTGACTATTTCCTACGGAGATGGTTTTGCCGAAAACAAGCTGGTGACACAGCACATTGTGTGATGTCACTATCACTAGTTCAGCACATAAACGAACGCGTATCATTACTGTTACCACGCGTCTCGTGAAATCTCCTATGTTACTGTGCTAGCGTATCTGCCAAAACATTACTCCACCCTGCAAGCGACCGACCTGTTCATATCCAGAACCCAGTTCAATTCCCTGACCAACCTCAACGCAACGTTGTCGAGTTACTTCACGTCTGAAAGAGCCGCTCAATTATTCCTTCACGTCTTAAGTGACATTATTTCGAAACCCTGTTTGATACCCCATGCTATGTTAGAAGTTAATCTACGCATCTTACAAATAAAGTGTTATCTTAGTTCATTCTTGTGGAATTACGCATCCAATTTGGAACAAAAACCTTTTATTTTCTCGAAATCGGCTAATCAAAAAACAAAATGTCATTAGTCTTTTTTAATACTTCTATGAAGCACACATTAGAAGGAATGTGATTACTTCCCTTTCAGTCTGTATATAGCAAGAACATTAACAGAAGAATTTGAAAGTCGGGAACTGACAAACACAAATACTGACAACACCAAATATTTAATTATTGGCGAGGAGAAAGAACCATTGAAACTAGACAATGGAGAAATAGCACAGCCTTGCAGAGAATGTATGTACCTAGGGACAGAAATAGATCAACATGGGAAAAGCAATACACAAATTGAGCACAGAAATTTCGAAACAAAGCAATTAATGCTCTAAATTCAATGTAGCGGAATAAACATATAACAAAAAATAGAAAATTACAAATATATAAGACAGTTACTCAAGCGTACTTACCTATGGTGCAGAAGTATGGCAAATCTCTAACAGGCATCAAAACAAAATTTGAGCTACAGAAATAGATGTTTAAGAAGTTGAGCAGGAAAAGCAAGAAAAGGAAAATTGAAAAATATATCCGAGAAATTATGAAAGTAGAGGAAGAACCAGACGTCATAGATACAATAGAAACTGAGACGGTATTTATACCGTGCCCGAGATAAAATTAAATTAAAGTTATAACACATGATAAGTTCCAGCATTCTTTTATTTTAGAACCACTCACAGGGCAAGTGTTAGGATTAATATAAATTATTGTATAAACGTGTACATGCAAATAATCAAATGTTAGTGTATATATTTAAAATAATAAGAAATAACGCACGTAGAATGCAGTTTATGGGTAAAAGTTGAAAAGATTTCGCTTCAGAGACACTACATGAAGTCTTTGACCCGAATTAGTTCTGCTTGAACTAGCAACAAACTGACGCCAGCCAAATCGTAAGCTCCATTGTGAGGAAGGATTATTCCTTTGTCAGAGAAAAATCGTAAAACTGTCAATCAAGCTTGTTCGAAACGCTACCGCAAGGGGGCAGGATATGGCATTCCAGCGGCAAAGTTCCGTCTGGTCCAACGAAATGGGCCAATCAGAAAATTTAGAACTACACACATTTGAAATAATCAGCAGAACCCGCTCCAATGAGTGAAACTCAAAAAATGTTATGTGGAGGGGAACCGAATGTGTCTTTCGGAGGCCCGTATGGAACGAAAGAGTCGTCATCCAACACACGAACCAGAAAGTCGTCATCCAACACACGGACCAGAAAGTCGTCATCCAACACACGGACCGAGGAGTCGCCATCCAACACACGGACCGGAGAGTCGTCATCCAACACACGAACAGAGGAGTCGCCATCCAACATACGAACGGAACAGTCGTCAAATATTACACCGAGATATTACGTAGAACACGCGCGAAATAAGTAAGTACATTTGAAATTGATAGGCTAAATTCACATCAAGAATTATTTTGGCAACATTGCGTAGAATAGGAAATTTTTACTTCAAGAAACTATTTCGGCTCATCATAGAGTAGGCTAAATTAACCTCAAGATTATTTCGGCTCTCATCCTAGTGACTTAAACTTTTGGCTTATGCGCGGCGACTCATACATAAATTAAAAATCTCGGTAAAGCTATAAACTGCAATCTTCGTCAAATTAAGTGTGTGTTGTAATTGTAATATTTTAATTCCTTTGTGCCTCGTATACAATAAAGTCACATAATTACTTCCTACTCAAACTTGTTCTAATTAGTAGCTTAAAAACCCTTTGTAAGTGATTCCACGCCCTTTCTAGCAGTCTCTGGCCAGGCAAAGCTACTGAACAAGTAATAACGACTTAGCAATTGAACGAGAAGAAGAGGATTTTACATGCTAAGTTAACTATAAGTGTCAGGAGGATTGAGTGGCGCCTCTTCAAACAAATTTTCTCAATCTCTCCAAATCATACTGCAATAACCTGCAGTGGCACTTCCGTAATTAAATAAGTATATCAATTACTTATTTAATTACATCACGTTTTTTTACAAGTGGCTTTCAATTGTTGAGGTAACAACTCAACCAATAGCCAAAAGTAAGAAAGAACGCTGAAAAACAAAACGGCTACATTGTAAAAAAATGACGGAGGAACGACTCCCACGTCAAATGTGGAATGGTCCCCACCAGATAGAAGGGGAATAAAAGGCCATGACTTCAAGAAACTTGGATCCTCAAAAGTGGAGACATAGGGAGGAATGGCGTTTGGTTTCCAGAAGACGATTTTGCTAGTGAATTATTTCACTGTTGCTAAAATTGTCACCTGGCTAAATTAAGTCATAGAAATATATGAGTAAGAAATTCTTCTCTTCCTTGGTTGGCCAGAATGATCAAACCAATTTAGTGGGACCTTTAACCACACACAAAAAATGATTTTTATATTTTAATAAAGAATTCGTGATACTTATATAAGTAGAGCTTATGTTATGATTTATTATACGAGTAGCTATAAATGTTGCTGGTGTTGTAAAATATTCCACCATTAAAATTGTGTGTTAGGGAGTAGTGCAGATATGTATATTGGTAACTTGGCACAATGTAATCAACAATCAATTTGTGGACCAACAATTTTAGCAGTAAGAGTAATGTTTTCAGGTTGGCTGGTAGCTCCAACCATACGTGTTTATTTTCCGCGCTAACCTGAGTCAGGTTGTAGGGAGGGAGAGGCAGAGCGACCAAGCCTCGCGATTACGAATGTCGAGGTCACTCTCACAAAACTAATAACTAGGGTTCGAACCTTTATACAGCTATCGTGATATCAGGAGATCGCAAGTTACCTGGCACACGGGCAGAGCGTGACGTCACGGCTCCAGTGCAGTGACAGCACAAACAACTGGCCTACATTGTCTCTGGAATGTACTTACTAGTTTCACACAGTGAAACGCCTGCAGCACAAAAACTGAAATATTCACGTTTTGCTGAACTTGTGCATAAATTTGGGAATGAATATTTCACTGTAAATGGTGACAGCATTTAATGTAAGTTATGCAGCAATATTACCTACAACATTCGTTGCGTCGACTGTACCTTGCCTCATCTGGGTTATGATTATGTAACAGAGCTACCCCTCCCATATCCCGCATCCTTTCGTTCTCTGCATGAAAGTTCGCTCCCTAGTAATAACAAATGAAGGAATTAGTCACCAAATATTCACTACTTGTGAGGTCTACTTCGTACACTTCCGTAGAGGAAGAAACGAGAAAGGAAGTTTAAATATGTTTGATTGGATCTGAACGCTTATTCTCCCATTTCCAAAAAAATCATTGCTTAGTTTAATGCATAACTGAGTTCAAACCTCGACTAATGACCTCAGATTACCTGGAAACAAGTCACGTATCGAAGTATGAACACGTAGAAGTATACGGATGTACATATTGACAGGGATTGTTCAATTTGGGACTCAGTTACGACCGTTCTCAAAACATCAGGTAGTAAATTATAAGGTATGTTTCTGAGAAAAATGTTAACGAAGAGTAAAAAACAATTAACACACTGATGTGGATAAATATGGAGGTACAATCATAAAAATATGCGTACTTACGCCCTTAACAGCTGCATATCAGTAGGAAATTGGACTCGTTATGTCTCACTGTTTAGAATGCAAGATTCCCACCTGGAAAATATGTATACTCGCTGAGCAGTAGGTGCAGAGCAGGTTTCGATGCCAGTTGCAAACAAAATCTTGTGCTAGCACCTTCGCATATGAGGTGCTAAATACCCTGCTCTTAGGAACATTTGAAATCATAGGAATAATTCACTTTCTTTTCACTTTAACTACGCAGTCACATCCCGATGGATCTGTTAGGGTTTTGTTAGGAGATACCTCGTAGATCGGTGGGTGTGCCTTCAGGTTCTCATCCCTGCACTATACCATCTTGCTTCGTACACTTCCGAAACGTCATCACTACACCTAGCTCGAAGCCCGTGAACAACTTGAATAATGTCTACTTGTTTATTTCAACTTCCTGCATATCTTTGTGTAACTTGTGTGACTATAGCAAAATATGTACTGAAGGCATTCCTGGTGAATTGAAAATAACTGATAAAATCGGGTGAATGTTATGTCAAATTACTAAAATTCTACGTTGGAGAATATTTTTAAAAGGAGTGTCGTAACAACATTTAGACAAGTATTTGAAGGATATTTTAACTAATTTTGGCAAATTTATATTTTACCTTATATTTATGGGAATTCAAATGCTAAACGTTTGAAGCAAATCTGCCCAGAATTCGCAGTCTAAATCAGTGCAACCCTGTCTCTTTGGAAATACTTGTGTAATTAGCTGCTATTCCTCACTCCCTCCTTCAGTCGGAGGCAGAATCAGCTAGTGTCTGTGGTGTGTAGACTCACAACCAGACAATCAGTATCTAGTGACTGACACAAACAGGCGATTCCATCACAGTTTCTAAGTGATACCTTGAATTTTCTGGGCATATTCTCAGAAAACCTGTTCATTCTGGATGACTTTTGCATAAACAGTAAACAGAAAGAGATAGATAAAGTTTATTGAGTAAAAAACTTTGAATATCCTTAAAATACACACTTCATATCAAATATTTCTTTGTTCTTTTGAGTGAACTATCTCCGAGATATTCTTTACCTATACTTTTCTCACATAGGAATATGTTATTCGTTTTTTATCTCTTGGCTTTGCAAAGAGAACGCAATTTAAAAGGCAAGAGAATCACTTGGTGTATCTTCTAAGGCTATGCACTTCGACTTTGTTGCCAAATATTGACAGACTTCTTAAATGTGCGCTGTACCAAAGATTAAAAAACAAATGTATTGCATACGATTTGAAAGAGCTTTCGTAAATCAAACACAAATACATTTAACCAAACTGTCACTGCAATAGAACTGAGTGTTAAGTGGCACAGTCCGCATAAAGTGGAAGGAGGTAAATCCAATCTCTCCTCTTTTACTAAAGTAGGACATCGCTGGTCTAAATGCACATTTTCTTAAGGACATATCTTAAAAGAGATACTGAGAAGGAGTTGTCTATACAATAAAACTTATGGGGAGGTCCTTTATACTGTTTATCTTTACAGACATGGCGTGTTTTATGTGGAGCCTGAAGAACAATGTATCCACTCGGCAGTGTTTGCAGTTGTGTTCCCCTAAACACAAACACCCTTCCAGAAGTGAGTATCATCTCAAGGGAATGAAGATTTATTGTGGTAAGGAAGGTCATTAGGCAGGGAGTTAGCTTCTGCTGACACTATTATCAAAAGATTTGTGGCCCTCTCCATGTCAACTGCAGGGTAACATTGTCTGTCGGTGCAAGATGCAGCGAAACGCCCAGCTCATAAGAGCGAGAGCTCAAGTATCTCTAACTGCATGGAATCTGTCTCCGAGAGCCATGAAAGCAGAAAGATGGTCCTTTTCCAGAAAGGTGTTCTCACTTCTCTCAATAAATCACCATTAGATTTAGTAAAACTAGGATAGGAGCAAATGCACAGTTAACTACAGAAGTTTCCCCACTAAAACAGCAGTTTCAGAATGTAGAGGGAAAAAGATTCTACTCGTTGCCAACCTCCTGAAGGGAACTTATGAGTGAATTTTGCTAAGCTACCACGAAGAAAATCAGTTTTTTAGTTTCGTGACGAGATATACACAATTTCCACTATTAGAAAATTAATGTTATCTATGCCGTCATTTTTAAAATCATAAGGATATACTTAAATTTTAATTACTCAAATTCACCATTTGTATTCTGTCTTCGTATGGAATTTGCTTTACACTGTCCTCATTTGAGTTTCACAGAGAGACCTGGTGATTTCGCACTCTTATTACGACTATTTAATTATTTATGTAATATAATAGAATCCCAATAGCTCGACCTATGTGGACTAAGAGATTCCGAGTTACCGAAATGTCCCGTTTTACAGAATAAGGGACCGGTTACTCACAACTCAACACTGCAAGTTACATAAATGTATGTTCTAGCACAATATAGGAAACAGAAAAGAATAAAATATCCTAAAATTCGTTACATATTAATATATTCCTATTTGTCCGATCTCTTAGACGCATCAGCATAATTTCCACGTCTTCTCACTCGACATTTTCGCTGCCACAAACACAGCTTAAACTAACAGCAGGTCTGAAAAAATGTGGGAAACGTACTGTAACCAAAAGTATGTAACCGACATTTTAGTTTACCACGTAAGTACTGTGAAGTAATAAACCTTCAAAACTTCCTAACAAGTGTTTGTGCTATGTATCCACATTATTCCGACTTAATGACAATGGTCTACTGACTGCTATGTTTTTACTACGAGAGATATTGACAAATTGGAAAGGGGGTAGAATCAGACTGAGAGATGCAATACCATGGTCGGAGTTTGAATAATGGATCTTCCCGTCTCCGTTCGGTTGCTCTAACCACTGATGTACTCGTATAATGACTCTGTGCCGACACATCAAATTCTCCAACTCACTCGCATTTTCCATGTAAACTACAAGGAGATCTCAAGTTCATACAAGGTAAATATCCTAATGGTAACTTCTAATGCTGCAAGTACTTAAGTCCCGGACTTCATAATTAAATCAACTGTAAGGTCAATTAAGGAAAATTAATTGTTCTTTTACACTAATCGTGTGTGGGATAAGGTTGGAAAGGGCTAGAATGAGATCAACAACTTTTTGATGAGCAAGAAGCGTCTCAGCTATAAATTATCTTTCTGGTGCCTGAATTAAGAAGGATGGGCATATTGACACTACATGGTTGCAGCAATATGGGCTACTGCCCACACTGCCAATATCAGCCTGGCCAGATTGCAGCAGCTGTTTCCAGGCCAACTTATAATTCCTCACTTCCCAGTGGCCATACGGATCCCCTGACCTATCAGATCCACATTTTTTGAGGGGGAGGGTGGAGTAACTCAAGGAGCATGTCTTCTCCACTTACGAAGAGACAATTACGGAAATAAAGGCTTGCATTCGTAAAGCAAATGCATACATTTCACACATCATGCCAAGTATGACGATAGCTTCCATAGTCGGTGCATACTTTGGAAGTGAATCAAGGACGAAATTTAAAGGGCATAAGTTTCAGAAAGTAATCTGTTTTCATTAAATGGTAAAGTGTTACAAAGTTTCGAAATAAACCGCATTTCTAGGTGTTCAACCATTCTTCTTTAATTCATTGTTCTTTGTGTACTATACATTTTTCTCAATCAAGCCACGAATGGTTAGTATTCAAGATGAACTACAGGGCTGTTTGACCACATCTAAAGGATGTGGTCTCAACCTCCTTATTGACCTTTCGTTTGTTCTGACTTTTTGTATTAAAAATAGCCGCATATTGTACATTAAAACTACAGAGTAAAAATGTTTATTTTGAAATTCGAGGTTTTTAAAAGTATTTTTCGCCATATTCACTTTTTGAAAATGTTCCACACTATGCCCTGTGGGACAAAATTCCGGCACACCGGTGACGCTGATGTAATCCTGGCAATTGAGAGCGTCGTTAATCAATAAAATAATTATCCACTATCCAGTTTTCTTCCAGTTCAGAAATTTGTCATCATGTCCCCAAAATGTAAGTAATTAAATTAGAACGGGTGCTGAGTTACCACTTTTTAAACCTGTATAAAACTTTTTAAAAAACTAGAACCTGGTTTTATACACAGAAAATCTTTCTGCAAATCTTATTTTCACTTGAGTTGACTCAATGAACACATAGGAATCATAAATTAATACACGCTGCGTTGTGGAAAACACATGCGCAACTATAGTATCTTTGTGACTAAATACAGGACAGAATAATAAATGACTCTCAATAACTGAATTACACCATATCAATTCAGTAATGTACAGCAAAGCTGCGTTGATCTTGATTGCTGTAGCAGCGCGGAATAGTGATTCACACGCCCAGTAAGAAAAACCACGCAACTGGTTCTTAGTTCATTGGCTCTCTCTGTATTACACCATTGATTACCCACAATGCCTGTAGTAATCTTAGCTTTATTTATACGTGAAACAGCTGACGGCTGGTCCAGCGTTTCTTCTCATATTAACATGTAAAATAAGAAGTAGGTAACGCTCCTGACAGTTCTGTTAAGAAAGGAGCAACGCATGCGAAGTCGCATACTCTAACGTGCAGTAAAGAACAGGCATGTATATTTGTCAATCTCAGACAGTAGGGAGCATGTACGTCACTCAGATGTTACTTGACCAGATTTTCACAATATTACATATTTTCATATTTTATAAGATAAGCAAAACAGATCAAACTGAAATTTTGCAGACATGTAAAAAACTTTTCGGAATGACTCCAATGAATTTTATGATCCTATTTGAATTATTTTACATTTTATAAATATATTCATAAGTCAATGTAACATTCCATTCAGGAATGTATTTTACTGAATATATTACGTGGATCTTTTTCAAATTGATACACGATATTTATCAAACCATCATCGATGTACCATAGTAAAATGCGTGTTTTGAAAATTCTCCGGCAACATAAAATTTTTATAGGAATTCAAATTTTGATAAAAAAAATCATAAAAAGTTAAGATAAAACATTTTTATTAACGATTATAAATTTATTACCAGTTGAAGATATCTATAAGCATAAGCTTCATGCGAATTTTGATGCTTCTATCTCTGTATGCACTTAAGAAATATGTTCCTGAAATGAAAAAAAAGATAATCTGCAGAAAACAGCGAAGTTAGACAATATAAAATAATTCGGTACTACGCTACTACAAACGTCCTCTATTTTGCAAAGATTACCAAAATGTCGCTTGCAAAACTATCTTAACAGTACTCTCCTGACCAGATAGCTGAGATGTCACAACCCTGCTAAATACTCAAGTGACTGCGGAGTGAAATGATATTTGTTTTAATATTCAAAACATATTAAAGGTACTTAACATACTTAAAATATGTCCCAACTGTATATAATGCTGATAATAACATGTTACATCTTGAATACCCTATAAGGCAGAGCGAGAACAGGTTTGTCAGTTACATATTCCTCAGTGTCAGTCTTATATGTTCACCCTTGTGTTGTGGAACAATTTTATTTCATTCTTTCAAGTCTTAAAATGGCAAGCCGTTGAAAGTAGAAACGTGTAGTAAACATAGTGTGTGTCATAAGTCGGTATTTTCTTATACTGTTATACTGGGTATTAGATCCAAGAAGATATTAAACTTAGCTACAATTATAAGTTAATTTTATTTCAGAACTCGCAGAGTGCATAGGTAATAGTATCTCTCAGTTGAATGTGTCAAAAAGCAGTGCTTGCAAACTCATCACATCTGTTCGGTTTTATTAGTGCTAGAATCCTTCATAGAGAGATAAGCAACACTGTGATCAGGAGCTTGCATTACTGAGAGACACAGACTTCCAAGATTCGCTGGGGAAGCCAGATTTTAGAGGGGGGGGGGGGGGAAGGTGGAAAGCATAGAGGGATAAAGGATAGAGTACGGAGGGGGACACCTAGAGCACTGCAACCTATATAGATCCATTGTGACTAACACCCCCAGGAGGAAGGGATGAAGTGAGGGAATCACAGGAAGCAATAGAGACGCCCCGAAGTCCCTTACATTTCCAGGCATGACGATCCGTCTCACTCCCGGGGTTGCCAAAAAGGGCAAACAAGCGACCTATTGACCTACCAGCCCTCTAGTGCAGGGCAACACAGAGGTGTCAGTTCACGCCGTTAAACATGCTCGCATTGAAGGAAAGTTCAGTGTGTGACGTCACCGCGCTCTGTACTCCTGCCGCAGGGAGAGAAAATAGTTTGAGGCATGCGTAATGCAGCAATGAAGGAAAGACAGGAAATGTATCTGATGTTAATAACGTAACTCATTCTTGGATGTTGTAATTTTAACGCAATTTTAATTACACATTTAGTTACTGGCTCTAAGCTTTAAGAAAATATATAACAATTCTAGCTTATGTGGAGGGCAGTCATATTATAAAGCAAATAAAACAGAACATAATGCCATTTTCCCTGAAAATTGGAACAGATCCATTCGTAACAAAATTACGTGGATATTTTCCGAAACTTTGTTTCAGTTTTCTTTAACTAGTTTATCAATATTAGGGCGTAATATCTGGGAAATATGTAATCGAAGACTACACATTAGGTTGTGATATAACATACTTGGGGATTTGGATTTAGCTAATTTCATAACAGAACCAGAACAGAAACACTGGCTGCTCAGTTTTGTTTGTGCTGGCCATGTTATTGTCATCAAGAGCTCAACACCCACTGAGCCCTTCAGTTCCGTACTCATAGCGCCGTTTATGTGGGCAACTTGTCAGGTATTTCACGCTCTCGTCTGACGTCGCACGAACTGATAGGCTTACTCTTCGTTCCAATACGTCACACTGCTTGAAGTGGTCTTCCTCTGCATAGTGTCTAATGGTATTATTTCCATTGCGCATGCATCCACACCAGTTGTCCGGCACCGCCAAATACTACGAACCTAGAAATACACCTGAAAAATGAGGAGGAAATGAAATGAAAGGGAAATGATGAAAAGGAAATTGTGTTATTACAGTAAGCACCCCAGCACTTGTCTGACAATGAGTGACAAGGGAAAACCACGAAAAACCCAAGATACCCGATCAACGGGGACCGAACCCGCGATCTTCAAAATGCGGGTCACAGACCTAACCGCATCCCGCTTGGTGGTTCAAAATATATTTATCATCCTACAATAGCAAATGCTTAAGGCAACGATGGGCCAAGGCAACACCGCGGGAACACTTCTACACCGGGAAGTTACAGACATATTTGGGATCATTGATCTCCTAAATGATGAAGTATAAATCATAATTACGATATAAACATAATTGTAAGATATAGTTACAATGAAGAAACTCGCTACGCAATCAGTTAACAGCAGTTAAACACGGGATTTGAGAGTACTTAACGAGATATTTGCGTATACTCGTAATGCATAAAAGAAATGCATAATGGAACGCAGCTGTATTGTTGGTAGGCACGATGGAACAGGTCAGGTTGACTATACAATAGGCACAGATTTGTTTTCTGCGTCATGGTCAGCAGTGCAGAGGAACCGGAAAGTCAAAGCAAATCGATATGAATACGAGGCAACACTCGACACTATATATGCTTCAAAATGTTTAAAAAATGAAGTCAGTAAACTCCATGGCACATTTATTTTGGTTGCACAGGTTTGTTCATCCAGAGAAATAATTTGTATGTGTAATTAATTTATTAATAATGAATTAAAATTATATAAGTACAATTTTAAATCAAAATACATTGATTTTATGCGACATATTTACAACTCATTTATATCAGGTCGTACAGGTTCTCCTGTACGGTTAGTATTTATAATACAAATAGCAGCTGTTCATTGTTTATAGAGTTCATTGAGTTATTTTCAATTCTTCGGTTTCTTTTTCATGATATGCTTTTACGGTTGCAGAAACAACAGTACAGTGCAAAGTAACATAACATAAAAATCGAAACATCGTTAACACCGCGAATTTCGCTTCTCTGTGGGTTAGAAGTCGCCATTGCGCATTCTCTGTAGCGGGAAGATGACCATGTTTGTTGTAGTTACGCGATTATATTACCGTATGAGAAAACGTCCTAAACAGGGTGGATGGGTTCCAGGGTGTATCTACAATGGACATCACAACACCCTTAAGTAATTACTTCATTCTCTTTAATATGAACAGCGTAATTTAGCTTATATCATAAACAGCGAATCATAAGCATCTTAAGAATGCACGCTCGATTCGCTCAAGTGATTTGTTATGATCAGTAAGTGCTAACTAAACGTAATGAGGCCATGTCCAGAGGGATTTCTTATTATTCGGACAGGAAATGCTGCATGATGCAGAAAAATTGCTTATTTATCTGCCGTTTTCATCTATCTCCGTTGCTTTTATAATGGTTAGTATTATTTGTTGTATAATGTCCCAATGGTTATTGGCTTTAGCACAATTTGCACAATGTATATTGTATAATTACACTTTAGAAGCGTACTTCAATAAATAGCAATATATTAAATTTGTACGTTAAGCGGATTGTTATAGAATGGCATGTATACATCATTGGAATTCATGACCAATCATGCGAAATACTCACTTCTACACTCCACTTTACACATTTTCACAATGTATATTTGTTAATTACACCTTTAAATATGTTTTCTCAATAAGCGCGCACTTTTAATGTACCATTAATGCTAAGCTGCGACAAAAACGTCCTATAATTCGATCGAGCATTAACTACCGAAATTCTAAAACGCAATATCAAAGAAATATATATTAAATTTTTAGATTAAGATGCTTGTTATAGAAGACATGTATATACAGCATTGAAATTCATGAAAAAGCATGTAAAATGCTCACTTCAATACTGTACTTTACACATTTGCAGAATGTATATTTGTTAATTGCATTTTAATTACTTTTCTCAATTATGACGTACTTTTAATGTAATATTAACGTTCAGCTGCAACAAAAGTGTCCTAGAATTCGATAGCAGCACCAAATACCGGAAATTGTAAAACGCGATCTCAGTGCTGCTTGAAGGATCCTATTGTGAAGCTAAACCATCCGAAGATCAACAACACATCAATTAATTAAAAGGAACGTTTTCTATCGGGTCATATTATGAAACTAAACTATTCTCGAATCACCTTTATCACACACACACAAAAGTTGCGCTTGCCTCTGCCGCAGAGGACCCAGGTTCGATCCCCGGTACCAGCATGGGGATTCTTCCCCCATTGGGAGGTTTGACACGGGGTACACTCACCCTCATTAGATCCCGGGAGGCAATTGAGGAGCTACTTGAATAAAGAAGTAGCGACCCTAGGTAGCGAAGACCGCATAACCGGCCGGGAGGGATCGGGACGCTGACCAAGTCCCACCTTCCAGTACTGCACCCTACTCATGACGCGTGTAGTGGGCAGAGGTGGGAGAGAGAGAGACACACACACACACACAACACACACACACACACAACACGCACGCACACGCGCGCACACATTTCAAAGCTTCAAAAGTAAATTTGCTGCAGTTTTCACATAAACACTGCCTGAGTTACAAGAAGGTAAACTAGAGGTCACATGATATGATGAAAGCAAAACATAAAACTTGGTGTGCAATTGATGTACTTTATTATTCTCAAGTGAAGTGTTTCCCTTCAACAGATCCTTGACTCCACACAATTTTTATTTAGAACTACAACAGAACGGGATACATTCTCATATTCTAAACAACACTACGGTACTCTAGAACACAGTTAACGTAAAGTCTCTAAATCCGTCTCTCCCATCGGTATCTAAATTTCGCTGCCTGGTAATGAGCAATATAATCCCACCACCTCTGTTGCTTGAGTAGAATTAAGTCCAGTTACTCGGTTGGCAGGGTACTTTCACTTCCCAAAACGTGGCCGAACTAAAAAAGGGTAACAGTATACGCTACATGTTCTCACTAGCCGAGTACCGTTAAAGCAATGCGTCATTAAATTTAGGTTCAAAAGTAAAACTCCATGCATACGCATATCGCGAGAAAGTACCGAAAAGCAGGGGCAGTTTAAAAAATGACAAAGTACAGAACAATTCAAACCAACAATAACGCTTACCTCGAAAATAACCGATGCCAGGGGAGAAAAGACATTTTTAAAAATAAATCGTGTATTTTAAGGACATTTTTGTGTAGTAAGTTTTTGCCTTATATCTTAGGTCAACCCATTAAACGAAATTATATAAAATTTCTCCCGAATGAAGAGGTTTTCTCTGAAATACATCATGCATTATATACATCGAAATATATCATGCAAATTGTATTCTGCAGATGTCAACTATATGGCATTTTAATTAAAATTCTTAGAGCCATTTTTCAGGAATAAGATTTTTTCCGTATAAATGGTAGTTCGGAATGGATCATCATTTGTGTCACGTGTTTGGAAGATTACGGAAGTTTGGTATTTATTCGGCACTTCGTCTTTGATTATGCTATTCACAGACAGACAGACAGACAGACAGACACAGACACACACACACACATACACACTAGAGGCCTGCACGGGCCGACTTTCTTAGGCCCGGCCCGAGCCCGAGAATAGTGTATAGGCCATGGCCCGGGCCCGACCCGAGCCCGATTGTACAATTTTCTTTTAAACAAAATTATCCTGCAGTTATTGACATTATTATTATTATTATTATTATTATTATTATTATTATTATTATTATTATTATTACTATTATTATTATTACTATTATTATTATTACTATTATTATTATTACTATTATTATTATTATTACTATTATTATTTATTTATTTCCTAAAATCCAATTTTGGTCATAATTCTTACGCTAGCGAATGGATGGGTACCTGCATAAATAACGTTAGTGTATTAATATTGTTTTGAGATCATATTGGCTCGTTAATGCCTTAGAAATAACCTTTTTCCAAGTTTGAAGAAAAGGTTATTGGTGTGTTTCTGGGTTTATCGGGGCAATATACGATTATAAAACAATATTAATGTACTCAATCTGTTGTAAGCTATCCGCAATTGGCCATAGCAGAAATTAGGAGGTGGGAAGTTTAGGCATTATAAATCATTAAAATAGGCAGGCAAAAAGACATTATAAATAGTTAAAATAGGCAGAAAATAGGAATTATAAATACTAAAACAGACAATAAGAGAAACCCAATAATACATTACACTATTCAATAATTGATCGTCATATTTTAAAGAAATTCAAAGTTTTAAACGAAGTACTGCCGCGATACATGTCCCCCATCTCGTTATGATAGGCTGGGGGGAGGGGGGGGGGCAGAGTTACATCTGGTGCAATGTACTTAAATGTCAGGATTCTTGATGAGTCTTTCACAAAGATCTTAATACTGGAAATCCATTTGTCAACATCCAGAAACAAGCATCGTATTCTTCTAACACCCTGTGAAAGCCATGTGCTACGCAGGTCATGTGAAGCATGTTTGGAAATAATAACACTTTTAACGCTATTCCAGCCTTTTTCATATATGATGCAGCGTCACTGATGAAAAGTAAGGCGTCGTATTGAACCACTTCAGCCCGCAGCAAATTTGAACTGGTGAATAACTGCGCAATAGCTCGATTGTTAACTTTCTCAAGACACTCTGTAGTAAGCAGGAATGATTTCATTGATTCATCTTCTGTGGGATCTAATCTTCCATTAACAAATTGGCAATGAAGCGACCTATGGTATCAGTTGACTCGTCGATATTCGTCGATATCCCAGATCATCTTATTTTTCATTTTATCTTTAGTTATTTTCATTGTGTCACCGTAACACTCGGTCAAATAACATTTTCGCAAACTTGACTTGCTAGGTACAGATTGGTTAGTATACTTCTCCAAAAACTGTGATAATATAGGATTCTGTAATTTCCAGAAAGGGATTCTGGCGCTGAAGAAAGCTACATAAGTCGAATGCAAACTGGGATTTTTGACTCGATGTTGCAATTACTGTTGGAAGCAAAGGAATTTTCTGCCTGTAGCCGTGTTTGATTGTGCCGATATGTTGTGATATAAAGTACTTCTTTTCGTAGTTTACTGACTGCTCATATATTCTGCATGTGAGTACTTTACCGTCGGTACAAAATATGCCGGATCCAAAAGTATTAACATAACTGTGTAATTTAGTGCGTAAAGGAACATTCAATTTCGGTACCTTGCTGCTAGCTACAACGTCGCAATGAAAACTAAAAGAAAATCAAAGTTAGACCCCTTACTGCTCATTATTGCATTTTAAAATAAACACACGTGCTTTCTTTATCTATACGTTTATTTGCGCGGCAGCACTCATTGTTGCAAAGAAAATAATGAATTGAATGAGGGACTCCTATGTCGTCTGCAACTTAAAGACAATAGTATACATTCGGCGAAGTAACTTTCATTGCCACGGTCTAACGGTTGTTGAAATAAAATGTGCCTATTTAAAGAAAATGTTTAATAATTAATAAATACTACATAAATAATGAAATAAAGGCAACAAAAAGCATATATTTTGTAAAATAGACATATTAAAAAGGCAGAAAAAGGCAATATAAAACTGTGGCATTTCAATCACAAAGGTATAATTCGTACAGATTCACTTTCAAATTGAAGATAAATTTGACGCATTTAAAAAGGCATTCCGCCTAAGTTCCCGTCTGTGGTTATAATTATTTCTGCGATGGATATGTGCATGCCTGTGCATATTTTAAATCAAAGTAAGCATTAGCTATAAGTTATTGGACTAAAGACTCACCATGTTTAATGACCCAAATTGTCGTGCAGAAAGAGAATGGAATCCACACTCTGGCTGCTCAGGTTTGTTCGACGTTCTTGAATAACTAATCCTGCTGCACTAAAATTTCTTTCAGTACTCGCACTTGATGAATGCTACCACCTTTTCTACGAAAAGTCCCTTCAATGTCTTTGGTTACCAGTATCAAATGCTGACGAGATAGTTTTTTCTACATATAACTTGGTTGTTAAGACAGAAGGGCTAGGAAAAATAAGTGTCACAACTTGTATGTTGCAACTATATATATATATATATATATATATATATATATATATATATATATATATATATATATATATATATATAGTGATTCATGTCATGATAATAATAAAATAAACGTTTCAATTTGGAGAAATGCTGAACAATAATGATGCAGTAACATTACTACAGCGTCAGCCAAAACAAACTGTAATTGTATCAGTATAAACATTGATGCTGTGTTTACACTTTACAAAGCAGGAGGAAACATGCGTTACATTCGTTACTATAGCAGTATAAACGAATCAAATACGCTTTGGGTTCGAGATAAGAGTGTAAGAGTTTATACGTGGAATGGATTGAATGGCAGCCGAGCACTGAGAAATAATATAGTCGCAAACCCTCTCATTCTGTGCTTTGACTAGCATCAGTAGCAGCATTTGAAACGTGTCAGCAGAATAATAATTTAGAATTCCAAGTAAAGAAATGCTGCGGTAACTGTGCTATTCTCGCCATTTCAACATAGGTGACCAAGAAATATGATATATAATTTTTTGCCTCCTAAGTGAATGTACCACTGAAATTTAGTATAAATCTGGCAAAACATTACATTTGTATTCCATGGCTTTAAAAATACTAAATGCGTTTTGAGTTTTTATATTACAAATACTTGTAGTTGCATAATGTACCCTAAAAATGCAGAATAACAATGTTTTTCATTTTAAAATTTAAGGTTTTTGAAAATTGTTTTCACCATATTCACTTTTTGAAAATGCCACATTATGCAGTTTTCATGCAATTCTTCGTATCATTCCCAAAACACAAACAAGTAAATCTGCCATATACTTTTTTTTTTCTTTTGAACGCTTTTGAGTTACTAAAGAAACTTGCAGCTTATAACAATTTATGCTAGAAATTTCAAGCGACAAAACTTAAAAACTATTGTCTTTTGAGCTGAGGCTAATAAAACAAATTTGTATGGCAGATTTGTACATTATAATCATATAAATGTAATAGAACCTTAAAAATAGACATTTTTTAAATTTCGTCGTGTAGAGCATTTGGCATAACATAATAAAATCCGGATTCAACATTTCGTAACTCGGAAACCGAAGGATATATCACACTATAATTCAAAACCCTCTAATGCTGGTATAAGACAGCATTAAAAATAAATGGTCAGTTAACTTGGCTGAAAAATTTTAAAAATCCATTTTCAGTTGTTTATTCCCTTAATTTTCAAGCCCGGGCCCGGCCCGAGCCCGACAAGCATTTTTCAAATTAGGCCCGAGGGCTTGGCCCGAGCCCGTGCAGACCTCTAATACACACAGACACACACACACACACACACACACACACACACACACACACACACACACACACACACACACCCCGTTTCCTAGAAATGTTTTTGTTAGTCTTCAGGGACCTCCACATGATCTGCTGAAATCTCGAAACAGAACTTTTGTGTAGAATACAATACTTCCCCTGCTTACTCTAAGTGCGTAGTAAAGGAAGTAAAAGTTGTGTTTATATTTCTGTTATGGGAATGATAATGATAAAGATAATGATAAATGATAAAATTATAATAATGATAAAGATAATTATGATAAAAATATTCATGGAAACAATCTGGTGCTATTTTATTGTTTACAATACGTTATCAATTTACGGTAACATTTGTTTTGTTATAGTAATCACGCAATGTTGCATTTTCGGAAACTGTTTACACAAGTAATCTAACCACATAACAAGAGAAGAGGATCTTTGTTGGAAGACACTCTCTACAAATGTTTCATGTCATAGTAATATTCTGTTATCAAAACTGTAATGCAATTTGTTGTAATTAAGTTATCTAATAAATTTAAGAAAAAACGTGCAATATTAGTTTAGAAACTCTGTCTTTGTATCGTCGAGTTTTACTTTTCTTTACTTCAGTATTGGAATCCCGAATCCATAGCTTTACAACCTGCTTTGTGTTTCCCCTGCCATCTCCCCCGCCCTAGCCCTCCGTTTCTTGTAAACGTCGTGCCCATGTATCTATTTCATAATGTATGTATATACTTTTTTATGGTTTTGCCTCATATTTCTTTCTCGTGTAACAACTTCTGGTCTTTTATGAAAGTTTTCTTTCCGTACGGTCGAATTCCTTGCAAGTTTGTTCCGCATGGATGAATGTCCCATCCCCTGAGTCACTAACAGTAAAGTACAACATTAAAGTCATGTTCCTCAGACCACTGCGCACGCGGAACGAGAAATTTATATCTGAGCAGTGATGCAGTTATACGGATTCATGTGATATATCATTTGTCTCTTTGTGTGTAGCTTTGAGTAAATATCACAACAGGCTCACAATACATCAAAATATAGCTTTTACTCTACAGTTTCCTTTCTGTAACATTGGAAAGTACTTTTAAAATGTTTGATTTGTAAACGAACAGACTCCTGACAGAACTTTCCATACTTCCTGGAATCACCACGTCACTTATATGTGTATTAGTAGTATGTCACATCTTCAAACCGAAAACATGAGCTTAAGATGAGAGATGATAACACAAAACAGTTATCGTCTTCAGCTCACAAGTTCGTCGTTATATTCAACGAATTTTATGCTTAATGATGGTCAGCATTGGTCTTAAAAAAACTCAACGAAAAGCATTAGATTCCTTCCCACAAACACGTTTAAAGAATTAAGTAATTTAAATAGCTTTTTTTTAATGTTCCATTTGTATGCCGCTTTTTACATCTAAGGTCATCTGGGCGGCCTTTTAGCTCGAGAACAATTTGCTTAACAGGAATCACTCGCTTAGAGTACTTTTATCTTTGAGTTTGTGTTACTTTTGATTATAACATTAAATTCATATTCTCATGCACACTTCCAGACTTGTGCGCTATATTTTCGGCAGTTAAGTGTCGATTGTGTTAGCTTTTAGCTCAAGTCGTTCTCCCTGCAAATAAAACTCCACTACGTATAAAGTATTTTTAACTTTGGTTTGTATACTTGGCTCAGATTTATTTTTAAATTATTACATTTATTCATGAGACTGCAAAATATTTGCATAATTTAAGGACATAAATACTTACTATCTCCACCGAATTAAAATTTGGTATCTTAAATAAACTGCTCCTAAAATCTTGTAAACAGTATTCACTTTTCTCAATTATCTATTTTATTTAACTTACACAAATTCACTAATTACACTTCCTTTTCTAATTCTTTTTACACCCACACCTATTTTGCAATTAGCCTAATATGACTCTCCAAAGTTACTCCTGCCTCCTTGGCATCCTGACATCAGCCAAGGAACATGTTATTTACGGTATTCTTTCTACATAGGAGCTCGAAGCAATGTCACAGTATAATACCTATGTTACAATCGTAGATTTCCGATTACAAAGTTTTCTGTGCTATATATGCACCTGCTTACATTACGTAGAAGAATATTGCACTCTAAACCAACTATTCGGGTTCGAGATTCAGAGCAATAAAGGCTTTGTTCTCTCTTGAATTTTTAAAACACAACTTTTTATAAAAAGATTCATGCGTGCGTGAGAATGTGTGTGTGTGTGCGTGCGTGTGTGTGTAGGTGTGGGTGTGTGCGTGGGTGTGGGTGTGTGCGTGGGTGTGTGCGTGCGTGCGCGTGCGCGTGCGCGTGCGCGTGCGTGTGCGTGTGTGTGGAAACAAAGGATAAAAACGCAATGTCCATTAATGCCATTACTTTTTTCGGCATCGACCATTTCAAGACATTCCTTGTGTTGCTTTAAGTATTTCAACATGTTTGTCGTTCTCTGAAGAGTTGTCGCCTTTCAGTTGTTTCTCGTAATGTCACAGAAGGAGTCTGGAATTTGAAAGCCAGCATATAGCAGCTCACTTCTAAACATTTCAGTGTTGTTTCAGTGTCCTATATTCCTTTTGTACCTGCAACGAAATTTGTAGTAAAACTATTACTGCGAACTTTTATCTCAACATAAGCTAAATGGAAAAGTAATATGTTGCATTTAGGACCTTAATATCGTAAATATTTCCAATAACAGAACGAGATTTTAGACAGCAAAAAGTAATGAAAAATGTCCATGTAGTTCAGGGTAAAGGGAGAGTGCTTTAAAAATCTTGGTTTGGCATTCTTAAACGCTGTCTGACTGAAGTGTGAAATTTCTCGTTTTCAGATATATTTAATTTTGATTCCGAGTTTCAAACGTGTAATTCAAGTAAAATATAATTGTTTGGGAGGATTTAACGAACACGTCCCCTACGTGGAACAGGTAAGCGATATGTAAAGTTAAAATTGTCTATTAACAGAAGATCTTAATGTTTCACATGTACACGATGATAATTTGTCACAAAAATGAGCTTTTGTTACGTCAGTATTATTGAATATTTTGATACGACATTTTACCATTGCTAATACGAAATCATTAGTGTCCCCAAAAACCATACGGTAGCGCTGAAAATGACAAATTATTAATATTGCTACAATAAATGAACTGTAACAACTTTAAAACTGCTTATCCCACATAATTAAGGGACAATGAATATTATCAAATCAAAAAAAAAGTCAAAGGCTTCGTAAGCTTACCTCGTTATGGAAGAAGCTTTCTGAAGAATCAACTGGAGCAACTCTCGCAACATGAATATCAATTGGAATTTCGTCACGTGCAAACCTTTAAGCTGTTCGATAACCTATGCGCAATTCTCTGCCGATGGCGGACAACTGGATACAAGTTCTTGTGCTGAGGATCCTTCCACCATAGCTTGATAGTAAATCTGCAATTTATCTTCTGGTTGTATATTAATACCGTCATTTATTCTTTTAAACTGTGCTCAAAATTTAATCCAGTTTCTCACATAGTCCTCAAATTTCTTTAATTGCAGTTTAGACAGCTTCAAATTGATTCTAGCACTATGTATTTCTTCTCCAAGATGACGTCACTTTGTGTATTTTCATTTTCTTTATAACCTCTTCATGACGACTTCGCCATAAGTTTCACGATCGTCCTATTCCTTCATTTTCACTTCTGCCCTCTCAGTTCCACTTTTATTAAGTTCTTCCTGAACCAATCCATAAAATGTGAATAAGCGTTCTGCTATATCGCCAAATACTTTAAAACGTCATATCTTGTTTTGTAGTTTGTGAATCGTGTACTTTCGTTTTCAAGACATTAGCAGCAGACATGACAAGTCGTCTTATTTGTGTTCTTTCCTTCCTTAAGTCTTCCATATTTGTCTTCTCCTCGTCATATCGCGGTCACCAAAGTGTTATCAGTTGGAGATAAATGCAGAAAAACTTATTAATTTTAACACAAAATAAATATTACAACTATTCACTCGTTACTACAAAGAGATACATAAATTGTTTCATTTGTTTTATTTTTTTTTATTTATTTTTTTCCCCCTCCCTCAACAGAACGCTTGAATCCAAGCAAAAGAAGTACCAACACAGGAAACAAAAGTAGCTAAACCCTACAAAACAAGCTAACTGGCACAACTACCATAAATCACTTTGAATTTTTTTTCATTTAATATTTATATTCCGGACACTGCGGAGCATTCCTACAACCCAGCCAAAAAATAAAATTGGGATATCTGATTTCTCTGACCATTCGATGACAGAATCAAGTGTATTAGAGTATTCACAAACGATAAATTTACGTAATCAAAATTTAGTTTGAACCGCAAACACATCTTTGCAGAGCATAACCTCAAAGTATGTATAAGTAGGAAATACCTTCAACGTCTGAAAGTAATGTGCGCATAGCACCCCGCTAATCCGAATCCCAAAAATCCGAAATTCCGGATAATCCGAATACAAAATCTGTAATTAGAAAAACAATAAAAAGCTTATTTGTAGTGTAGAGAAAATATTTTTATTATTATAGAACTGACAAACTCATTATTGAAATTACACACATCGGAACAAAATGTTTATTGCACAAAAATGTACCTGCTACCGCCTCTATTGCATGCGATCGGCTATGTCCACAGGTCAGAAGCATACATTGTCCTTATGTTGAATACATTGTCATTATGTTGTGCGTGGTATTCGCAACGTTGTCACTTCCTCACATCGCTATGCTAGGTTACCTTGTAGCTGCTAATACTATACCTGAATTTACATACACTGTTTCCGTTCTTCGAATACTCCGAACATTGCCGAATTCGAACAGACCACACCTCCAATTAATTCGGATTAGCGGGATTCTATTGTACTATATTCACATTACTTTCTCCACGCCATCTCACTGCACCCTACTTCAGGCACGGTACATTTCCCTACCAGCGCAACATCCCATGAAGGCCAAGGCTTACCGTCTGGCCGCTGCGTCCCCACCTCTGCCCCCTACAGGTGTCATGAGTGGGTTGCAGTACTGGAGGGTGGGGCGTAGACACCGCTCCGAACCCTCCCGGCCAGTTATACGACCTTCACGACCTGGGGTCGCTACTTCATCAAGTAGCTCCTCAATTGGCCCCTCCGGGACCTAACGAGGCTGAGTGCACCCCGTGCCAGATCCGCCAACGGCGAAAAATCCCCACGCCGGTATTGGGGATCGAACCCGGGTCCTCCACGCCAGAGGCAGGTGCGCTACCACTGCGCTACGGAGATGGTCACAGAATGTATCACTTCACTTAAATTGTCCTGAATTCTAAGGCTAATTACAACATGCTCTTAAATTATAAACACAAAAATCGGAATGAATTCTCGTTGCATTGGTATAATTACAAAACTGATTTTATGTGTTTGTTTGAACCTAAATGTTTAACAACTGCAGCCGATTCACATTACTTTCTCCACGCCATCTCACTGCACCCTACTTCAGGCACGGTACATTTCCCTACCAGCGCAACATCCCATGAAGGCCAAGGCTTACCGTCTGGCCGCTGCGTCCCCACCTCTGCCCCCTACAGGTGTCATGAGTGGGTTGCAGTACTGGAGGGTGGGGCGTAGACACCGCTCCGAACCCTCCCGGCCAGTTATACGACCTTCACGACCTGGGGTCGCTACTTCATCAAGTAGCTCCTCAATTGGCCCCTCCGGGACCTAACGAGGCTGAGTGCACCCCGTGCCAGATCCGCCAACGGCGAAAAATCCCCACGCCGGTATTGGGGATCGAACCCGGGTCCTCCACGCCAGAGGCAGGTGCGCTACCACTGCGCTACGGAGATGGTCACAGAATGTATCACTTCACTTAAATTGTCCTGAATTCTAAGGCTAATTACAACATGCTCTTAAATTATAAACACAAAAATCGGAATGAATTCTCGTTGCATTGGTATAATTACAAAACTGATTTTATGTGTTTGTTTGAACCTAAATGTTTAACAACTGCAGCCGATTCACATTACTTTCTCCACGCCATCTCACTGCACCCTACTTCAGGCACGGTACATTTCCCTACCAGCGCAACATCCCATGAAGGCCAAGGCTTACCGTCTGGCCGCTGCGTCCCCACCTCTGCCCCCTACAGGTGTCATGAGTGGGTTGCAGTACTGGAGGGTGGGGCGTAGACACCGCTCCGAACCCTCCCGGCCAGTTATACGACCTTCACGACCTGGGGTCGCTACTTCATCAAGTAGCTCCTCAATTGGCCCCTCCGGGACCTAACGAGGCTGAGTGCACCCCGTGCCAGATCCGCCAACGGCGAAAAATCCCCACGCCGGTATTGGGGATCGAACCCGGGTCCTCCACGCCAGAGGCAGGTGCGCTACCACTGCGCTACGGAGATGGTCACAGAATGTATCACTTCACTTAAATTGTCCTGAATTCTAAGGCTAATTACAACATGCTCTTAAATTATAAACACAAAAATCGGAATGAATTCTCGTTGCATTGGTATAATTACAAAACTGATTTTATGTGTTTGTTTGAACCTAAATGTTTAACAACTGCAGCCGATAAATTTACAACCACAACAAAATCCCATCATGACTAAACGAATCAAGGATGAGAACTGTGCAGAATTTTCAAATTCATTGTGTTAAATAAACTTCCTCTTTAGGACATACTGTATATGCTATTCAATTCTTTATGTTCAAAAGGGGCCCTAAAATTAGATATCACAATATATTTTCATTTTAAATACGCAAAACTGCTCATTGAGGGTGTTTACGATTTGCAAATAACTATCTAATTTCGCTCTAAGATTAACAAAGGCATCATCACAAGATTTTCCTCCAAATAATAAAACTATGTCGTCCACTAATGGAATAAAACATGACGTACATATTAAATTGCTTTCAAAGCAGTAATAAAAATCAGAAATATTTTAATATCCGAATAAAACATTGCAATTCTTCATAATACTTCTCCCCGAAAGAGGGGAAAAAACAAGAGTGGAGTAATAACTTATTTAACTTTTAGTTTCATGAACTAATCCAGACATAGAACCAAATAAGTGCTCTACACTTCTCATAACGTGAGGGTTGCATTTATTCGAAGAACTTTGGTTGTTTATTTTAAGTTGATTATAGAAGAAGAATCTATACTTCAATTTATTCTTACACTGAAAAGAGCTTTCTCGCTTTGATTGTTCTCACCCCGTCGTCTTATTTTGATAAAGCGGTTAATTCGAACACAGTTTTTAGAGCAAGGTTATAACTCCCGGAAGAAGCAAGAGAACCAACCCTTGTACCATTGTGAAATGACGTAACAGAGGGAGTGTATTACGGTGACAATATCCCGATAAGATACTTCATAAGTATAAATGCGGAACATGCATTTTTCATAAGGAAGGAAACTGTTTGGCGGGGGAGTCTAACAGAAAGGGGTCTAAATGGAAGGCATGGCGTGTTTATTGCTCCACTGTATCGCACAGGAGAGGGAACGCGACGCATATTTTCCACCTTTCACACAAAAATATAAATAAATAAAGAAATATTCCGTTTATGTGTCGGACTGAGATGCCTGATGAATAATGCGATTTTCATGTAGTACCTACCCACCCCGAGAAGGCTACGGGACAAATCTGCATCGCACAATTGAATCCGTTGTGGGAAGCATATGAAATATTAACAACTTCGCACCTGAAAGCATACAAATTCTTACACTTTTCTTCCCCTTGCACCTTCGCCAGGCAAAGTATTTCTAAAAGCGCATTCGTTTTTTAAAGGAAAAAATATCTGATATCTTTCACTTACATGACTTGGCTACTACCGTTTACTTTTCTATCTTTTCTGACACTAATCTTAGAAAAGCTAATTTTTCTTTATACTTTGTCTTAATAAAGAAAGTTTGCAGCAGTGTTCCATTTCACATTTGATTGTAAGACTGTAACAGTAGGCTTAAGTTGTAGTTAATAGTATATTATGCAACCAGGGCATAATTGCCATTGTATTCAAGTTTCATACTATTTATCCTCAACCATAAATTAAGTTCAAAACGTATAAAATGTTTTAAATGTTCTACATTGCATGTTATTGTCACTGATGCCCGATATTTTAATCATGTATTCGTTATTCGATTGTATGTACGATAATCGATAGTTGCGCCTTCACCTGCGAAATTGATTTTATTGCTATGTTAGCCTTGATTCTGTGTATGCGTGCGCGCGCGCGTGCGCGTGCGTCCGTGCGTGTGTTACTGTTAAGTTATTACAACTATGAATATGACTAGGCATTCAGCCCAGGCCAGTATATCCAATCACATACAATTTATAACAAGTTCTTAAAAATGCAAAATATCTATTATATCATATCATACTAAATCACCTTGCTTATTATATGGCCTTAACCCTAGTTAGCTAGTCAGATCCTACTAAAGTCAAATTTAAATACCGTTTCCCATCTAAGGTATCATCAAGGTATGCTTATACACGATATTTGTATTCATATAGTCAACATGGAACTTATTATTCTGGTATTTATAGAAGAGTTAGAGATACTGTCGTGAATATTTATTATTGATGTTACACTGATTACCTTTATATTTATTAATTTTGGAAATGGATTTTGTATTAATTTTTTTTAATTTAAGTTTCATCTTTTCAACTGCTACCTCCATTTCCTTCTAACCTTCCATAAAACTCCTCTTAGATATCTGCTTCTGGTCTTTAAACATCTCTCTAATTGCAATTTCTTTATTCCTAAATAACCATTTCCAACTTATTAAATCTTCCCTGCAAATGTTTGTGCCTTTACAACAAAGGATAAAATAAATTTCACATTTGTTCCTTCTCCCCACAAATTGGGCACATTTGTAGAATAACCACTCCTCTCATTCCCCTTAATTTCCAAATTCTTAATCTAAACCAAGCTAAACCTTCTCTTTCATTTTTCTCCTTTTCTCAGTCATCTGTAATTTCCCCGTAGTACGTTAGTGTACATTTCTGCCTCATCTGGGCAAATGACAGTTGTCTGTCGATACCCTCCATTCCCGTTTTCTCTTCTCTCCGAAAACCTGTTCCAAACAATCCAAATTAAAACCACAACTGTCCTAACCCATTTATAACTTATTGTTCCCTAATTTACATCAGTCAGCTATTAGCAATATTATTAATATTTTCTTCTTGATATATGAGGCATATTTTCACTGTGCTGGCATCCGGTAACTCTTCCATTCGAAATAAATATTTCAATAGTCTCTCCATCAGTAGTTCTCTTGCAACTATCTTTCCTAACTCTGTTAAAGTGCTTCATTTGTTGTATTAGAAATTCCTAAAATTATTTTACAGAAACTTCTTAATATTAAGTTCATTTCACCCCATCCCTCATCTATTCCTCATATCCCCTATCAATTCATCAATTCATCAACCAAGGCTAAATAAGGTCTTTCGAGCCATTTAATATACATAACTAGTATAAGAATAAATTTTCGTATTGCTGTCACACCATTCTTCCCTTTACCATTACATATATTGTCTGTTTCTCCTATCGCCCATTACTGCTTAGCTTAACACCCAAATATGAGAATTCACCTACCACCTGAATTTCGTTATCTGCCATAAACAATTTTTCATCTTTCTGCAAATTATTATCCTTCTTAAACACCATAATCTTGGATTTATCCAGATTCACTTTCAGACCCCATTCATTAAAGTATCTTTCAATAGAATATATATGATATAACCCTTAAAAAGCAGATTTTCATAAACGAGAAGACAAATTAAATTTATTAGAATCTTATTTGCAATATTAACGCTAATTATAATTATTAAATAAATAGAGTAGCTTTATTTCATAAATGGGAATCGATAGTTTCGTTTTCAGCTGCGGGGTAATGTGCACAGCCGGTAAAGTATTGATTGGTAATTGTGGATCTCTTGATTGCCGGATAGCAGTATCGTTATGAAGAGGTGGATATAATAAGGTACATTCAGTGACGTATAAAAAATCTTTAAAAACAGCTGTTTGAAGTTCCACTCCCTGTGCAATATCACGAGAAACAAAGGAATGGTATGAATGGAAAAATAGTATAGAAATATTATACCTACCTACCTACCTACCTACCTACCTACCTACCTACCCGTTGCCTGCGCTCCTCTAGTATAGAACTTGCACTTCCAGAACTTACAGGTGAGCACCTGCGGTCAGACACTCTTGAGGAACTGGCGAACTTTGTATCAGAAGACCAGAATCGCTCCTTAGCCTCATGTGAGAGCAAGAAGGAAGATGGCATGACTTGAAGTTAAGGTGTTGATGGAACAATTGGTGGAATGAATGGCGGGAGAAACTGGAGAACCCCAAGAACGCCCTACCGGCCCACATACACGTGGCTTCGTGCATCACAAGCGGTTCCCTGGAATCCTGGCGAGACATTCGACATAAACTGTGCGCGTTAATGAAATATGCATTCCCTTGGAATAAGTTTCTATCTCTTATTGTTTATCAATTACACAAAAGTATATCAAAAGTAATTTTCAATACGAGTTCTTTATAACTTTTTCACAGAAAATTCAAGATGTGCGCTTATATAGTCGTACAAATATTGTTTTTGACAAAATCAAAAATAAGAAAATATTGTCATACTTAGGGTAATTTTAAGGGGTAACGTTCCTGAATAAAATAAATTCCATCCTTGAAGATATTAAACTACAACCAAATTTGGAATTTAATCCAAATTTCATTTTCAGTTATGTTGCTGTCAGACACTCGCGCAGATCTTTTCCTAAATTTTATATTTTATTCGGGAACCTCTTATTTTCAGTGAAACCTCAATTTTAAAATGTTGGGTGAATTATGTGCATTACTTACTCAGCCTACTGCAGGCAGGTGGCAGGAATAAAAATCCAGTAGGTAAAAAACATAGCTATGGAAGTATACAGTAAGGTATCTTGGGTTTGTTTTAATGCTTTCTTTTCTTTACTTTTTGTACAGCTCAGCAATACATCATGCCGAGCATACCTGTTTAAGAGATTAGTGCCTGGATATTACCATTTTTAAAAGATTTATCCTGTACAAATACGTTTCACAACGGTTTAATCAGATGACAAACGTAAATACATATCACGTTCAAGTTCAGACGTATTCATTTTATGCCTAAATTATACGGTATCGTTGGAAAAATTTTATTATTATGTTCCTTTTTTAGCTATATATCAGGCTCTTCATATAAACTACACATTGTAAATTCTAAATTTTAGGAAACCCTCTATATTGACTATTTTAGTTTCATAACAATTTTAATCAACATTTTAAAATATGTAGTTTTTCAAAACCATATACAGTGACTCGAAGAAATATTCCTCTCCTCGTTAAAAGCTTCCAGCAGCCAAATTAACGAAAAAAAAAAAAAACTTATTTCAAATGTGCAGAAAAAAACATTACAATGTACTATATATGTTTAGGCTTTCACGGCCGGTGTCTTGACTATTGGAAATGTATTGTTCTTCCAGGCTTGCAGGCCGTGGTCTAGAAGGCATGGTAGATACCAACGTTTCGCCAAGTACTGCGCTTGGCATCATCAGGGAAACACGATCCGCTTTCTGCACTGGTCTGAGTTTGAATGTATGTCTGCAGACAGCGGATCTGCGTGTGTGTGTGTGTGTGTGTGTGTGTGTGTGTGTGTGTGTGTGTGTGTGTGTGTGTGTGTGTGTGTGTGTGAGTGAGTGCGCGCGCGCGCGCCAACATCACTCAAAACCGAAACGTCGGATAAATACGAACGTGGTATTTTATATCTTCCACAGATACAGCACGAAGAGCTTGAGCAAAATCCCCCTCCCAATTACCCTTTACATGAAACATTTTTCGAAAATGTAGATTTTCTCAAAAAGGTGCATACATTTATTATTAAAATACCACAGGTTTAAGCTATTTTATGACAAACAACGACTGTATCTTGAATTTACTAGAAATAGCGTTAGCAGTCCTCTTTGTACTGCCTGAACCGCAGTCGCTGATGACCTAGAAGTTGAGCGCCCTTAAACCAAACCAAACCAAACCAATCTGAACCGCAGTACAATTGATAAACGGTAAGGGATGGACAAATGTTAGTACATAAAAATGTAGATATCGTTATAACGTACAAGTTTTGTCAATATATTTTTTGTGGCGTTAATCATTTGGGAGATATTGTATGTTAATGACTTGCATTTTGACATACTTTGTACTTCTCTCAACTGCGAAGAACAATTCTCCTTTTTGCATCTGTTTTAACGTCAGTAAGACAAGCAAGATCACACATCCCAGTCGGCAAATATCTCTTCGAACATGCCCCTTCCAACGAACTTGACTGTTTTAGATTACATGCTGCACTCATGCGTGTTGCTGGTTGCATATGCACCAAGGCGCACGTCTCCAAACCTTGGATTCCCGTCTCATGTTCGAACATTGCTCGCTACTAGTGGCTAATATGCAAGTATGTGTTTCAAAAATCACTTTAGCATTTGATGAGGCGTGCTACAGTGTATCTGGCAGAAAATTAGAAGATGCGATCCAAATGCCACATCTAGTGTGGCTATACGTATACGCAAGCATTTATATTTTGTTCAGTCTTTTTGAGACAGTGGAAGGTTATATCTCCCCCTTCCACTGTGCAGCAGTTGATGCCTTATGGTACAGTGTGTCTGGTAGGAACTTAACGTTAGAATCTCAGTGACACCAACAGTGCGTTGAGATGTGCAGCAAACACGAGTACTTTTCTGTAATCCACTGGGGACGTTCCAAATTCAATGCTCTATACAGGTAAAAAGCATAAAGGCTTCAGGATATCCAACGCTAATACGGAGACCTTTCTAAAATATGTCAATCTAAAAATAGTTTACTTTGTCAAAAATAACCATACTTGGTACCTTGGAATAGGAGATAAGTCGCTCATTGATAGTTCATGATACTTCATCTGACCAACACACGGTTGATTTGAAGCCCGCAAAGTCATAAAACTGAGAGAAAAAGCTTTCTCAGACTGGAGGAGTTTTGAAAGTCCCTTCAGACATATAATTATTTCGTACTTGGACTGATATAATTACTGTGAACCAGCTTCCAGAGAATGGCAAAATCACCAATAAGATCTTATGTTTGTGGAGAAAATATGCGTCCAAATAAAATAATTCAGAGAAAGTAGCTACCAAATGCATCAGAAGGTATGGCGGTAGACTAACTAGGTATCATCTTCAAAGGATTGCATCACTAATCCCTCTGTCACATTTGAGCATTAATTTCTCAAGCTAAGGAAATAAAAGTGTAAAAAATACTGTGACGACAGGCGAAGGTCAAACTGCCCGTCAAACACAAATCTCTGCTTGTGAATACATGGGCAAACGACAATGCAATTGTCAGAACGAAGACCCTATGAGCGCGGCAGAACAAAGGGTTTCCAGACTGTTAGTGAATTTCCTACTGTCAGCTTGTTTGAGAGAGGTTCGAGAAAAGGTGAATTTTGAGAAAAATCTGTGCTACGTCATTCTCGTGTATGGCTGCGAGAGAAGAGAGTTATCTTTGTGTTAGGGTCGTGAGTGTTGAATGAGACAGCTGTTAGCAGTGTGTGTGTGTGTGTGTGTGTGTGTGTGTGTGTGTGTGTGTGTGTGTGTGTGTGTGTGTGTGTGCATACAATCGTAGAGAGAAGTGTTAGTGCGTGTCGACAGGGACAGCTTTGGGATATTGAATCATCGTGTCAAAGTTAGGTGGAGCAATTTTAGTGAATGTGATCGTCAAAGCCAGCTGTTGCACAGAGAGAACTGAAAGACAGGAAAGTGTGTGTCAGGGTTACGACAGCACAGAGCAGCTGTTAGTTGTATGGCCATGAAGAACTGTAGGATGTGTTAAGGTTAAAACATAACTCTTATGTTTCAGTTTTAGAAGGGAAGCTAAAGTGACAGAAAAAGCAACTGTCACGTTGTAATAATACAATATAAGCCTATATGCACATATCCCTAATGTATCTTACTTGAGAATGGATTAGCCAACGCAGGTGAAACAATTCTTCGGTTCTTCGCGAGCTTTGGAGAAACTTTCAAAACCTCCTTTTCTTACGAAACAGTGACCACCACTCTCAAGGGTTGCTGCTTATTTTTCGAACATTTCCTTATTATTATTCTCACATGTATTCTTTAATTTTAATTCTCATACTATTTTTATTCATTATCTTAAATTATTATTGGCAGGTTTGGATTTAGGAAAACGTTTATATTATTATGTATAACAATTTGGTATGTTTCAGCATTTTGACAACCCGTTATTATGTGAAGTGTTATGCTGATTAAGGAACAAGTAACTGATTTGAGACAACGATATTACCAAGTGACATGGAAATATATCTGCCTCAAACAATTTGTCCTTAACAGTAGTTTAATCCAATCGGAACCAAGCTGCGTTTCTTATCGCTGACGTGAACCAATCATGGAAAGAATCCTTTTGCCAAAAACGAAGGTAATGAGAGCAGCTTGTGAAATAAAAGAGGGAAGCAACCCTTCTCCATTCGTCCCCAGTTTTTTCCTCTGGAAGAGAGAAGATAAGAAAGTGAAAATAAACCACGCCCACCCAGCCTCCCACTGGAGCCGGCAGTATGTTACAAGTCTAAGAGAGGCGGGGTCAGCATCGTGTTCCTGGAGTTGAGCCCCTTGTGGACAAGGCGCAAGTACTTCTGTGTCGCCATCGCGTTCCTTTTTCAACCTGGCCGTCGTAAAGCAACCCCCTCCAGCATCTTACAAGATCAGCACACTCATTCTATTGAATTACTTGCTGTCTTACTCACCGCTTGCAAAGGTTACATTTGTTTATCTCATTTTCCTCCTGTACTCCCTAGATATGGAAACCTCGTATATACAATGAGCTGGTACAGTGAATCCCAGCTGGTGCTCCCATTTGTAGGCCCTTCAACCCCCATGCCTCTTTCAGTTAATACACTTACCTATAGCTATTTGAGAATAATATAAAGGAAACGTAATATTCAAAAATGCACAACAGAGCGACTACCTTTAACAAAATCTTCTGATATCCAAGTGAAAAAGGAATGCAAAATAATAGATACATAGACAAATAAGCATTTGTCGACAAATTGTAAATAGTGATATAGATATTGTAAGTTGCCATTTTTGGGTATGAAAGCAAACTTTAACTTTAGCTAAGCTTAATGTCTTTGCTTTTTTTTTTTTTTTTTTTTTTTTTTTTTTTTTTTTGGGGGGGGGGCGAATTAAACATTTTTTTTTTAGGGATTGAGTGAACTCAAGCTGCTGATTCACATTTCATCGGTTAGTATGTAAAGAATTTGTAATAAGGATCCAGAGGAATTTTTTTTTTACTCAAATTAACACCATTTAAAGAACAATTTTCATTCAAATGCACAATAACAGTTATTGTGGCCACACGAGAGTCGATATTGAGATTTTCACAAAAAAATGTGTACTGGATGCAAAAATGAAAGAGAGAGAGAGAGAGAGAGAGAGAGAGAGAGAGAGAGAGAGAGAGAGAGAGAACAACACAACTAAAATACGGAATGTCAGAATGGTACTTAACTACCACTACGAAGGATATTTTCAAGAATATACCTCCACCTAAACTACCCATTGGAAAATATTTCCTTTCTCAACAAAAAAAAAAAATAATTTTTATCAAAACACGATGAGGAATAAATGAACATCTTTAATTTTCTATGAATAGCCCATGAATTTCCATTTACGTGATTGATATAATTATTTAAGAATCCTTAAACGATGCCCAAAATCTTATTTAAAAATGTAGGGTTCATTAAAATGTCTGGCAGTTTTTATTCTTAACGTTAGCCGTTTTTGGAATTTCCCACGTTGCAACTTTAGATTCTTCCAAGTATCTCCTAAAGGACAGTCAAAAAATTTTTCTGTTCATTTTCTTCGTTTTTTCTTATTTTTCTTTCTTTTCATCCAGATAACTGCATCATAAATAAACATTTATTCTTTTTATTGGCAGTGTTCAATGCGGTCGCCTGGGATCGAACCCGAGCCACTTTGATGAGAGCCGAGTGATCTAGCCACTCGACCACGGCGGGGCTAATAAATATTTTAATGCTATTTCTGCAACTAAGTAGTCATTGGTTAATTTGAAATTACTCCTAGATAAAAATTATGTGTAACAGGTTTATAAAACTAATTTTATATGAATAGTATAACTTACTCGTGTAATGAGTTTGTCCGTTTTTAATTGATAAACAAGCTCTTGTACGTGTATGATATTCTTTTTTTTTCTTTCCTTTTTATTTTACGTCTTATCATAAAGAAAATGTGTGAATAAAAGGTATAGGAAATATAAGCAGGAGTAAATATAATTTTCACACTGAAATGTTTAAAGCCGCCACACTTACTAAGGAACCATCTCTTATTAGGGGAATATCTGATCGATAAATTAACAACCGGTATAAAAACCAGAGAAACGCTTTTAGAACACATTTAAAGAATTTACCTGCATATTAAGCAGCCTTCCATATTGTATACATAGATTTAGTATAATAGAATACCTTCAAAACGGGTCTATATACTGGCAGTGAATTACAAACTGACAATTTCGAAAATGTGACGACAAACTTTCTATTATTCTCCTTTATCAGACAGTATATAACAATTTTCTTGTATGTTATCCGTTAGTGTATTTATGGAAAGTACTGATCAATAATATCTTTGTACATGTGAATGCCTCCTATTTGTCTCTTAAAGTAAATTCGTAAAGCAGCCGTGAAATTCCTAATAATGAATATAAATACTTGGTTAAGTGGGAACTAAATCAGCCGATATTGTAGGCACTTGATTCCCTAAACAGGTCCAGTAATTTTCGCAATATTATAGCAGCAGATGAATGCCTTAAGAGTTCTGGTATTTAATTAGTGTAACAGTCATACAGATTACTGAGATCCATAGCATCAACATTCAAGAACATTGTTAAAATTGGCGAATATATTCACCTAAATGTATTAGACGGACCATATTATAGGCTGTGACTATAGAAATTTATTTCTCTCACTCCTGTATTAAAATACTCTTTATATATAAACAGTAAAAACGCTTAGTATGTTCTGCGAGATGGCAAAATGATCGATTTTCAAATAGGTATCCCTGTCCAGAACTGCATTGTTTGGACGCTGGAGAGCGTCGATGTTTGGGAACGAACTGTTTGACAATTTGTTAACATTCGTTTTGGTATCTTGATACAGAAGGTATGCAACCCTTTAGCCATCTGTGTACTGGGATGAGCATAATAACATTCCTGCGCATAGGCTAAATACCTCCATAGAGTTTTTGGTGCGCATTCTACTGCGTTACTGCACAGTAACTTTTCTTAACAGCAATGTGACATGTGCCAGTATACGGTTGCGGAAATGGTCGATATGAGCTCCGGCACACTTTGATGTAAATGTGCGCTGTCTCCTCAATGTCGCATATCCAAATCCATGGATTGGTAGAGGTGGACCAGTCCCATGGCCAGCAAGGTCCCCAGTTCTGACACCTCTCGGCTACTTCCTGTGGAGTTGTGTGAAATTCTTTGGCGTCCAAAAGCTTCAATACATACAATTTTTAGTAACGTCCTCCAACGTAATGTCATATTGGACGGTGAATAAATGAAACGGGTGAAATGATGCTCAAATGAGCCCGAGGTCCACAGAGCTTTAAGTTACCCGATATTCGTCTTCTTAGGATAAGGAAAAAACCTCGGAAGAAGCCTTATCCGAATAACTCAGGACCTCTTGGACTGGGGCAGACACGCTACCACAACGCTACAGAGGCTGGTTGCATGCATACGTCTATAAAATTAGAATAAACGTCACTTACATATCTTAATTCGAAATCTCGCGCACATGTATATAAAAATCTGATGTGCACACTCACGTGACCTTCTCTACTCACTCTTGTACAAACTATTAAAAACGTTTATTCCATTCATGTTAATTAAGATAAACTTTCATAGAAATGGTTTTATTTCATATTTTCTTATAGGCACAATGAAAATAGAATCCAGCAAGCTTAAGCTTCCCTACAACACTCGCGAGCAAACAAGTGGCTATCAACAATCGAGTGGCAACATAAAGGGTTTTCCAGATTATTCGAGAAGTGTCCGGCGTGTTTGTAGAAGTTCGAGAAAGGTCCGTGTTACCTCACCCTCGCTATATGAGGAGACGAGCCAACGAGTTAGGAGGGACGTTACAGACAAGAGTTGGTCAGTGTGTCAGTGAGTGCGAGGCAGGTGTGTGTGTGTGTGTGTGTGTGTGTGTGTGTGTGTGTGTGTGTGTGGTACTGTCGTCGTGAAAGACTTGGGCGTTTTAAGAGTGTTGAGTGATTGTATTTTCAGAGTTAGTAGATGAGATACAGAGAAAGCGAAGAAAGACAGTGAAAAATCTAGTCAAGGTTACTAGAAGAAAACAGTTGGGAGGTGTAATATCACGAAAAGCTGTAAACTGCGTTAATGTCAGTAAAAGGGAACCGTGTATTTGTGCAAACATTTTGGGGGAAAATGAGGCGAGAAAAAAGTAATTGGACTGAAGTGTTGTCGTGTTTGTCATATCTTAAATATATAGTATTTTAATCAAAATCGTTAGAGCTATTTTTCAGAAAATCAAAAATTTTGAAAAATATTCTGTGTATGGGGTAGTCTGAAGTGGGGGACTTACTTGAAAGTCTTTGTGTCGCATCCTTGGTAGATCGTGTTTAACCGATTTGGTATGTAACCTACTTTTCCTTCTTGAATTATGTTTTCACAGGCACAAACATAGGGACCTTTTTCTAAAAATGCTTTATTTAGATTTCGAGGTTCCCAAAATATGTATTTCCGATGAAATCTCGCTATCATATTTTTGAATGGAATGCAATACTTTCCCCACTTATTATACGTACTAGAGAAAGGAAAAACTATCAGCTTCGAGTTTTAATATACCACGCTTTAAAAATTTAAGTTCGATTCTGATTGGTGATTGGTCCTTGCGTGTATTTACGCTTCAGGCCACTGTACCCCTCTATCTACAGTGTGTAATGAAACTATTTCTGTAAAATAGTAACTCAAATAACTTTAAATAGAAATAGAATACGTTGTAAAAGAGTAGGTAGAGAAAGTAGTGTGAACATCACATATATTTTGTAATATTACATCTAGAGCAACACATTCTTTTACACACCTAAAGTAAAACCTGGAATGGGTAGCTGGAATTCAGAAAAAGTATCATTTGCATCACATTAGTTTAGCATACTACCGTACTTGAAGGAATAAGCACGAATTTCGTTTAAGAAACACACAAACGCTACTTCAAATTACATCAAACATGGGTATCAATTATCTCTGTGGAATAATATTCGTTTATTCGCGTGATGGCTTTGCAGCTTTTTTTCCCCCGCGAATGGCAGCGTCATTGGTGATTTTTATTTAGCGGTGCATATGAATCACATCACAGAATTAAATGACCACCTAATGGAATAGCATGAATTGCAAATTTCAGAATTTCCATGCAATATAGCTTGCAGCTCTTTCCTGTGGAATTTTATCATATGCCTCCACCCTTTGATTTGATGCAGTTGAGTTGTTAAGAAATGAGCATTACTGTCATCAAAGCGAATTGAATCTAATTGCGCATCTACTCAAAATGTTCATATTACTGCATCTTGTTTCAATTACAAACAGGCCAAAAAGGTTTCAAAAGTTTTCCACGTCACTTCCAGCGAGAGATATTCGCCGGTTTTAAAAGGGGAGGTTTTAGGTTTAGGTATATCGCAGAGGGTTGTCCTTTATGGTACCTACGTGGATTCAAATGCGGCGGTGTAAAACCCTTAAGATGGCTTCCTTTCGAGTTCAAGTAAAAGCGTTGGTTTCCTGTAATATTTATTTGCAAGTGAAAGAATGTTATATGTATGTACTGTACTTGATTTACGAAAGCACTTTGAAATCTTATGCGATAAACATCTGTTAATTAGTAACTTCTTTGGTACTGCTTACGTTTAAGAAGTCTATCAAAATTTGGCGACAAAGTCGAACTAGAAGATCCACCAAGTGACCGTCGTGTAACATATTGCGATACAGACTTACTATAGTTCAATTTGGAGAAACTGTTCGCAAATATATGTAGACCATACTCGCTCTTATACACACTATTCCTGCAAATATTTATTTCTCTACCAACTGCATTTTAATCGACCTAAACACATTCAGGAATTATCTTATTGCTAATTTTCTTGTAGGTGCAAGGGGAATATGTGAATACTTTAAGCTATAGTGAAATGTTGCAAGAGCTGGTTGCTATGTGATGGCTTTCAAATTCCAATCTCTTTGCAGGCCCAAGGGATAAAAAAACGAAAAACATATTCCTATTTGAGAAAGGTGTAAGTATTGGCAAATTCAGAAAGTTAATATCTCGAAAATAGTTTACTCTAAATAAAACAGAAGTATTTGACATAAATCGTGTTTTAACGAGATCCACATTTTCTTTATTTAGTAAGCTTGTTGTCTGCCTCTTACTGTTTACCATTTATTCAAAAGCCATCCAGAATGAAGGTCTTGTGAGGAAATTTTCATGAAGTTCAAGATATGACTTGGAAACTGCCATGGAATCGCCTGTTTGTGTGCTTGTTACGAGTACATACTGACTGCCTGGTTGTGTTTGTATGTACATGTCACAAGCAGGAGGTGATTCACCCTCCAACTGAGGAGTGGAGCGGGGAATAGCTGCTAATTACGTAAGCGTCTCCAAAGAGATAAGGTTGGACATCGCTGGTGTGGAGCACTTTCAGGCCCAACAGGCGCATGCTTCTTCTTAGCGTCGTCCCACAGGTAATCACTCATTTGCATTGCACGACGATTTAAGGAAATACCCTCACCCTCAACTAACTTTTACACGAACTCTTTCAAAAAGTTTTCTCAAAAATTAGTAACGATTTTATTAAAAATCATTTTTAAAATGTTATCATGTCAAGCAAAATATATATCTTAAATGTTCAGGGAATAGCCTGTGAAATCTGTTCATTCGGAAACAATTTTATATGATCTTATAAAAATAGATGTACTATATGAATACATCACACAAAAAATATAAACCTGTTTGAAATGTACACTTTATTTCCTTTTTTTTCCCTTTTGTATTTATGTTTTTTATTTATTTATTTATTTTATTTATTTATTTATTTATTTTTATTTTTTTTTTTTTCATTTTCCATTTTTAAAGTTCTTTATTAATCGTTCGAATTGATTGTTCAATACTTTGGCATTCTTTTTTAGTCCTGGAGATTTTCATTTATTTCTCGCGATATGTATGGAATACTTGCATGGTATGAGTATGGAATTTTAAGGCACCCTTTTTATTTGTAATGTAGCTATGTAGAATGGAGCTATTTCGCACGTTTCATTCGTTCATTGTCCGATACGGCCAACAGATTAAAGGACATTAAACTTCAGGAAGGAAAGAATGAAGGAAATTTATTCAGTGTCGCATTCATACCAGGGTTTAAACTAGAAAATAAAACTGTCGCAAAAATGCGCAAATCAATATTTACATTTGCGCAAAATACGATAAGTTTGTGCAAAATTCTAGTAGTAGAAAATTATAGAATTACTATATAATTATCTACTAAATGAAATTTTATTACTCCTTTAATTGAATTTTTAGCAGTGATTTTATAATCATCATTTGTCTATGTGAAAACACCTTTACACGTAACCTAGGGATGACGCCAAACACTTCTTTTTCGTGCTCTCGTACCAATTATGTACACACTATAATGGAGTTTCTCCAGAATACTGCACTGTGCACCACTTATGCAATACTTTCTACTTTTATACTAACTGGATGTGCCTGTTTTAGTGCCAGGTTTTGTTGCTTTTATATGTCCATGTTTAGTTTCATGTGACTAGGATTTCGTTCCTCTTTCTTCCTTAAAACAAATTTATCTATCCCTTCTCAAAAAGCAGACACACACACATACTCATTTGACAAGAATGAGTAAACCACGCAGACCAGATCGGAAATAAGCTGTGAGGGAAAATAGCATATCGTCTGTTTGTGTAGCAGATTGTTGCATTTTTGTGAATGCTGTTATAAAGTTCATCAACCTCGAATAGCAACAAGCGACAAAAGCCAATGTAACAAACTCTTATTCACACTATGAGACTGCGCAAGGAATAGTGAATGATTCTGGAAAGAGAAAAACTTCCCGCCCCAGTCAGAAATCGAACTCGGGACCTCTTAATGGCGGTTATTTTATTTATGTTTGTACTACATACGGCAACGCAGGTGACCCATGAAAGAAATTCTATTTGGAAACAGAAGGGAAGATCCCATGAGTAAGTTTGGAGCACCTCCTCGGCATTTACCAGGTGTTGGTCAAAGACAAACGAAGCTCATGCTTTACTTGCTAAAACCAGTGAGATGGTTCCGAGGTAAGTCTGAGGCTCACATTCGGGAGGTCGTGGATTCGATTCCCGTGGCCAACCTTCCTGGCCAATGGATTTTTCGGGGTTTCCCCGGGTCGTTAGTTGAATACTGGGAGAGATAATTACATCCCCCCGACTTTCCTGTCCTTTCATTTCACTTCATGAATCATTTCGTGTATCGTTCATCCCGTTGTTTCTTTTAGGGTCGCAAGTGTCAGCGAAGACGTTAGGTGCAGCTTGGCAGGGATGATATGCGCACAGAAACTCTTTCCATCCCTCGTTGTCCGTGAGACCCATGGTATCTGGGGGCATTGGACCCTTCTGAGTTGACCCCGGAAGACCCAAAGACTTCTGTAAATGTCTGCGCCGTTAGTCTGTATCTGGCCGCTCGGTGTCTCCTCTCATCTCATCCTTCCTCCCGCATCTCTCCCACTCCTATTACTTGATAATAGTTGCAATGTAGGGCATCCTATACAGAAATAGTAGGTATAATTAAATCTCACTTTAGCCTTTTTCCCTTAATTACTAGTGTGTTTGTCGCTCGTATATCTATGGATAAGATCAGAAGGTCTAATGAAATTACTGCAGATACTGTCCAACACCACTTTGCTTCAATCAGTTTTTGTTGTAGGACAAGTGGTGGGAGAATTGGTTTGGTATAAATAAATGATGAGAACGTCTTTCTGACGAGCAGGCAGCAGGCAGGCCAAAAGCTAGCGGCCGGCAGGTGGCAGAAAGAGCGCGAGCTGTCTGTGTACACTGTATAATACACGTCCACCGCTATCCCTTTCAACAATGTTTATCTATGTAGCAGTGCAGCACACAATGAAGTACTGCCGGAGAGTAATTAAGCTAGTTGTGCAGTCTGGGCGCTCTTTACGCCCCGGTAATTACGTCACACATACACACACACGGTAAACACACAAACATCCTCATCAATTGTCGACCTCCCGACGCGGAACAAATATCAGGGCGTACATGCCCTCCTTCCATTCGCCACCACTTGCATGCAGCAGCGACACACCACCCTGGTGCTCAAACTCTAAAACACGCTTTTGTAGCTCACAACTGTAACCTCCTCTTCAGGCACCGAACCCACGAGCTTGTCCGTCTTTGCATGCTTCACAATTTATTAGGCACATTTACTGCTGGGCTTATTGCTAGCAGGCTAATACATACATACAAGGAAAACAATATTTAATAGCTATTTGTAGCGCTGGGATTTTTATGACATGTCATATTTTTGTCCTGACTTATTTTCCCAAGACTAAATTGATCTAAGCATGTTTCAAACATTTGTGAACAGAATAATCAGCTTTTATTGGTCATGTAAATGTATATTTGACTATATGTTAGTGTTATACCGGACGAGGTGTAACTTGACATTTGCATATTAGAAAAAGAAAGAAATATTCACCATAACTTTCTAAGCCGTTCCTCTTTTATGGAATGCCTACTAATCCTCATATCACCGCAGGTAATTAGGAAATACAATAGGGCTTTAAAAGTAACTGAACATTTCAAGGATAGACACTCAAGGTTTTCCATAGGCTGTATTAGAAGAAATGCAAAATTAAAACTCGTCCACCATAACTCATACTTTGGCCAAGTATGCGAATAAGAGCAAACTTTGTCATGTTTTATATAGTATTTAACGCCTCAGATATTTTTGTAACCATCATTTCATAACCTTTTCCCTTCAGCCGATTGTAACAAGTTTGGCTTGATGCTGCAACTAGTATTGCACAAACTACAGTGAGATCGAGAAGATCTTCAATAAATGGTGAAAGTGGTCCATCGTCAGTAAAAAATGTGCAACAATTCTAAAGTAAGAACAAATTAGAAACTAAAAACTTCACTTATCTTAGTAATGTTGCATGTTCTTTTTGAACAAGCTAACCCAGGGTTTCAAGTTGTCTCCAACTCATTCTCAAAGCTAGTTTCTAATTTGTTCTTACTTTAGAATCTTGTTGCTTCACTGTTAATAGCTTCAATTTTCCTTATTTGTGCAACAGTTGTTTTCATTCATGCCAAAAGAACTAGTTTACATAGAATCACATTCTTCTGTAACATTAAAGTCCACCACTCACCTTGAAATTGTGTGGCGCATTAATCATTGTGAAAGAATTGCAAAGTGATTTATCAACTGCACAGGAAGAAATAGCTCACAAGGTTAAAGAAAAATTATCTCGTGTGCTTGAAAGAGATCTTCCTCATGTAGGATTGTATAAAAGTGACATACTTTGTGTCAAAGAAACAGAAGAGGATAAAAATGAACCAGAACATTCTGCTAATGATTTCCCTTATTTCAAGCTTGCCCCCATTACATATTATCTTATATAGAAACATGTTTCTCCAAGTATAAAACTCTACTTGCCTACAATCGAAGATCCTTCAAGATCTGAAACCACACGACGTTAACCAGTGCAATTCTGCTGAAAATTAAGGTTAACAGAGGTATGAATTATTTTATTTGTAACTATAAAAAGTAGATCCATTTTCCTGTTCTTGTTTTAAAATTTTAGGTCACATAGCTGTTATGAATGTTTCGGGAAAACTGGATATCATTCCCATGTCGTAACAAGTATTTTATGACGTAAGTGTTCTTGTGATATTTTTATTAAACTAATGTTGCAAATTATCACATTATTGATGGCTTTCACCAACACTAAAGACTGTTTATAATTTTGTTATACCGTACCACAAAAAGAAATGTTCTGCTAAGCTATGATGTTGGATAAATAGTTGGTATTACTGAACTATTCTGAACCCAAGAATAGCATTTTCAGAAGTTGTATGTATGTCTGTATTTGTGTGCAAGCATACAAGAATGTCCAAAGCAACTGTCATGAAACTCCGTATAATTAATAGTACGTCCCAAGTCCCACTCAGAAAACGCGCATATGGTATCCTAATTACGTTAGTCAAGTAAATTCGAGGCAACCTTTATGCGACGGTGTTACACACCGTTGGGAGGAATAAATAATAATAATAATAATAATAATAATAATAATAATAATAATAATAATAATAATAATAATAATAATAATAATAATAATAATAATAATAATAATAATACTAATAATAATAATAGTAATAGTAATAATAATAGTAATAGTAATAATAATAGTAATAGTAATACTAATACTAGTAATAGTAATAATAATAGTAATAGTAATAATAATAGTAATAATAATAAT